>VUYV01000027.1:455238-657944 GCA_008711295.1 Anarhynchus alexandrinus
GGGGTGGGGGGGTCCCTGCCCTTACTCCTGCCCTTACTCCTGCCCTTACCATTGATTTTCTCCCCCAACTTGCCGGGCGCAGCCTGCCGCTGCCGCCTGCGCCCCGCCGGGCTCGGTGCGGCCGGAGCGGGCTGCTCCCCGCCACCCGCTGCCCAGCCGGGGGCACGGGGGTCTCCGCGGGCGGCGCTCGGGGCGAGCAGCGCCCCGACGGCCGGAGAGGTGCCGCCGGGAGGAGAAGAGACGCCGAGGTCGGGCCAGCTCCGCGCACCCTCCGCCACTTCCCCAGAAGTTTGGAAAGTTTGCGAGCGCGCATCTTGCAGAGGGGCCGGGTGCGCGGTGTCTGCCGCGCTGCGAGGAGGAGGAGAAGGGCTTGGCCCCGGAGTGGCGAGGCGGTATCCGTGTGTGATCGGCGTGCCCCCGGGTTTGTGCGAGGGTCTCCGGGCAAAGGAGAGGCAGGGGGCGAGCTGCGGAGCGGGGATTATCTCCTCCAGCTCGCATGAAGTCCCAGATTAAATTGTCGAGGTTTAATCGATTCACCTCGGTTCAGTCATCCCCGTGTACTCTTCCCCGCGCGGCGCTCTGCCTCCTCAAGCGCCGGGGAAAGAAAAACCCAAAACAAAACCCCAAATCAAATAAAACCCAGCCCCGGGCTTGAGGTGGATGTGAGAGGCAGGAGCGGGTGAGCGGGGCGGCCCCGCGGGGAATCCGCCCGGCGGGCGCGGAGCCTCCGCCACGGCGTGGGCGGGGAGCGCTGGGCTGGGGCCGGCTCCCTCCCCGCACGGCCCGGGGCTTCACCCCGCCGGGGCGCCGGGGCACCGGGGCGGGGTGGGGGGAGGTTCCCGCAAAGGAATAGCAGCAGCTCTCCGAAGATTTTTTGCAGCCTCATAGATGGATAAAAATCGCGCGCTGGGATCAGTATTATTGCGTTAGAGCATCAATGTTCACAACTTTTCAGAGTTAAAGCAGTGTGCCTTGCCTTTATTATTTAATTATCTATTTTAGACAGCAGCTGTCACGGTGAGCACCCATAATCTATGTTTAACTCACTTTCAATTTCTGCTAGCCTTCATTTCTTTCTGTTGACCCATTTATGGTTGTGTATTTGCACGGGTCGTTTCAGGGATTTGCCGCTTCTAATTTATCCTTCAGTGAAACATTGTATCATAACAGTGGGCGTCATAGGTAAATATTACATAGCACCTGCACTGTCTGTGTAGCTTCAGAGACAGGAAAATATTGTTACGAAGGCTCAAGATCAACTTTCTCCTGGAGGATTTCAGCGTTTCTGGAAAACTCTTGAGTGTTTTTACTGCCGTTCAGCTAAGCCCTGACTCTGCTTGAACTTTGTGAATTTAGCATAAAGTTTACTTAAACTTGGCTCAGTTCAGAGAAGTTGTGTTGTACTTCTCATGTGTGTGAATTATCATCCTCTCTCTAGGATCTCGAGTCCTGTTTTTTGCCTGTCTTGGTAGGGAGTCACCCCACACCAGGGCGTGGAGCTGCTAAGGCTCCGCTGGTGAGGATGCAGTGATTCCCTTGAGCACACTGAGCGCCTGTGTTAATGCTCTTGTATAATCAGGTGTCAGAGTTGGAGTCGGCATCATAAAGCTTGACACTTTCAAAGGCAGTTTTTGATTTGCTCAGGAAGGAAGCATAAGATCATGGCCATTTTCTGTGAAAAGAAAATGATGCAAATCAGCAGCATCAGCTGTTCTGATTCTGTCCTTCCTCTATTTCTCTGCTGCTAGACCGCTGCTGTTTTTTGTGGACAGTGCTTGCAGGCTATTAGGACTACTTCCTTGAAGAATTCAGTATTAAAAAGTTGGCATAAGTTCATTTTTTGACATAAAAGGCAAGTAACAGCTTTCATGCAAAGCACTCTTCACTCTGAAACGAATATAGTAGAACCTTGCTAATCCACATTTATGACTAGTGGTCTCTCCTCGCCTCTCTGCAAAGATTTAATAACAGATGCTGCAGTGAGAGCTTGTATTGCTAAAATGTTATTATTTTTTCACAGTATGCTACAGTTCACTTACTAGAATACTACCAAGTAGTCTCTTCAAAAGCAAAGATAAGTGGCTACTGTCAGAATAAATAAAAGCGGTTACAGTCTTTGCTGCAACTTCTTAGTTCTTTTTTGTTTGCTTAGTTACTGTCTACTAATTCAGTATTGCAGGATGATATTCTCATCATGAATGCCTGCAGATGTTCTCTGTAGTATTTATACATTTAATAAAAAACATTTGCCAAGTTACTTAAAAACTATGTTGCTTACTCTGCCTCCCATCAGGTGATTACCATCAAGCAAGAGTGGATTTGAACGAGTGACCTGGTAATAAAAGACTCTTTGCTGCCTTAACCCAAATGAGAGCAGACGGTCTTTTTGCACTGGCTGTTTTACAGTATGACTGTCAGCATTTTTTTGCACCTTTGTTTCTTGTTAGCTTTGTTTTATTGCATGCTTCCAGTAGAAGAGCTGATTTTAACAAAGGCTTCCAGAGAAAAATGATTTGTATAGACAGCCTGTAGAATCTTTTTTTTTTTTTTTTTTTAAAGTGGAAGAAATACATTAAGCCCAATGGAAACAGGATGGACTTAAAGGGTTTGGAGAGAATTTTGCTGCCTGTATGTATGTGAGATTAAAACAATTGAAAATAAGTATCTGATCCAAAACATATTTAAAGTATTCTTGAATGTTTGTTTGTTTATATAGATAGGTATGTATTTATTTATTTATTTATTTTACTCTGGGTTAAGTGTTTGGAAGAATGCTAAGATCCAGTGCTTCTCAAACCTCACACCTTACCCTGCATTCTTAAATCTATGGCAAATCTCGCTTTGCCTCAGAAGCACAGGCTTGAGCCATGAAGCGCTGTTCTGTCCCAAGTGCACTGCAGTCAAGGGGAGGACTGCCACTCATAACAGTGGGGTTTTGGATCAGGCCCTGTGAACCTCAGGAGGCGCTAAGCAATCTTAAAGTGTCACCACGCACGTTTGGCACCTCATTGGAGGTACTCAGCACTTTGTAAACCAAGGAACTAAACTAGTTCCTTTACTGTGTACAGCTGTGTGGCTGAAAATTTGACAGTGATGAGCTCCAGATGACCATATATCCTCTTAAACACCTCACCTAGTAAAATAAATGAAGAAGAAATATGCAGTAGGATTATTCCTTTGAGCTCTGTGATGGAGAGACAAATAACCATGAAATCAGAGGGGGCAGCTGCTTCTCTGAGGGATGTTCACCTGCATGAATAGTTCATTGGAAGTGCTACCATGGAGTATTCGCGTGTGTGGATCAAGGGCAAATAAATAAATTTGAAAGGGGCAGAGGTTAGGTTAATGTGCACATGGAGCTTTAAAAAATGTATTTACATCTTGTAAATCCTCCTGTGCTGCAATAATAGGAGAGTGTGATTTTTGGTTGCGTGAGATGTCTTGAAAGAAACTAAGGAGGCTATAAATTAAATTGGTCCTCTCTCGTCCCCCTTATTTTCTGTATTGTAGAGGTCTGATGTGTACTTTATTAACCTCTCCTGATGCCGTTAGTTTTGTGAATTAGAGAAACAGAGGATTTGATAGCACAGCAGAGTATATAGTTGCACTGATTGTAAAGTGAGCTTGAATAACTAGGAAGATCACCGTACACTTCCTTGCTTTGTCAAGAGAGAGCTGTGCAGGGAGGTATGCAAATTGCTTCCTGTTTTATGTCCTCATTACTTTTATTTTGCACTCTAATAATTAATTATTTATAAATTACCCAAATGATAAGCCTGCCCCCAACCTTTCTTGACAGCGGGATGCATAGTTAAAACCATCACTTAGTGATGCAAGTCTTGCAAAGCTAGTCCTTGTAACATCAAGAGTGAATCAGGTTAGTGAATTCCTACAATTAGTATTTCTGTTCTCTGTCTCCTATGCCCACAGAAATCTGTTGTGCACTATTACTTTCAAACAAAGGCTCATGCAAGTGGAACTAATTTCCTTTCCAGTCTTAAAATATCATAAACTGAAGACATGACAGGTGGGTGGTGCAGCACACCATTTACTCTGGTAAGGGCTAGTGATTGACATGTGTGTAACTGATAAATAACATGGAGTTGTGCATCGGAATATATACAGATAGCGTACTTACAGAATAGCCTCTTACTATGTTAAGCTGAATATGTATGTTTGCAGATTTGCTAAAAATACACTACCTTTTCTGATTTGAGGAAAAATAGTCAACTGATGACAGCTTTTAAAAACCCTACTTTTCCTTGGAAGAGACCTTATAGTCATCCCAGGAGTTTTTTTTGTGCTAGGTAAACAACTTTCTTTGCAAAACTATATTCTTTTTGACTGTCATGGAGAATTCCCATTGTGCATTAGTACTAGCTGATTTAAAAAGAAATCAAAGCCAAAACAAAAATACGGGGAGAATGAGACTCGTATTCACAATTGATTTTGATTCACGAGCTGCTCTTCATGCTCTGTGCAGACTGCTAAAGTGTTGTGAACAGGACTTCGGCCAACTAGTTCTAAGTCTGCAGTTTCATGGTTCCAGTATTTCCCTTTTTTTGTTTGTTGTAAAAATATTAAGTCCAAGCAGGCACTTATTTATCCAGTAAGTTGATGTCATGATCCCTCATAAACATGTAGCTCTTTGTTATGGAAAACAAACATAAATATACACACATTTTTTTCCAGACTTCATATTTAACAGTACCTTATCAGAAAGGAAGGTTTATCGCACATCTACAGAAATTGCTACACACAAAAACTTTAGCTGATCCAGACTTTTCTGTATTTGATATACAGATACTTTGTTTAATTTAAAAAAACCCCTACTCTTTGTGATACAGTTTCACCATATATGATGTATAGAGCCCAGTGATCACTAAATGTATTCTTCTGGCAGATATTTTATTTAATTGGTTTTCTGTTTTGTTCAGTTGGCAATAAATTTTGCTGAGGGGATCTATAAAAAACATTGACTTCAATATTACTGTAGCAGTATCTGTAACGGTAAATGTAATTATCTATCCAAACTGGGCAAAAGTCCATTTGTGGTAAGGTTTTGGTGCTGTTTCTCCAGAGTAGCCAGACTACTTTTTATGAAACTAAAGGGAGCATGAGGTCAAAAATCCTGACGGCTCAGACCTTTGATAAATGGCAGATATACTGCAAAGTGAAAGGCAGATTTCCCATAGGGAGGTGTTTGTTTTTTTTTTTTTAAATTCCTTGAGATGATAGTGCAATAAAAAACAAACAGAAACCAAACCAAATAATCATATTGAATGGAACAGCAGAATCCCACACAGAAAGCTGTACAATTTTAATCTGGCTGAAGTAACTCAGGAGTTTAACATTTATTTTTTTTTTTCATGATATAAAGTTTATGGCTTAATTTATTTGCTTCTACCAGCCTCTGTTTTCCCTGTCTTCCAGCCCTACAGCCTGCTAGTCATGTTGTTGCCTGCTGAGCTCTCTCCACATTTCAGCAAATTCCAGCTGAAAAGAGAGGGCACCTCTTCTCATCCCCTAAGTAGGTACTTAAAATTGATACACACTTTAATTAGTAAGTGTGTGTTTCAAGAATGCTTGAAGGTCCACCTCCATGCGCAGCCCTCCACACCTGCAGTCATACCTGGTTTTACCTGGTTTGCTGGTTTAACTGGCGTTACCTGGTTTGCTTAGGAGCAAGCTACTAGCTGCCTTAGCATGAGTAGGTACTACTGTGCCGACATAGGGACGTGCATAGGGAGTTTAAATATAGGAGGGAAATTTAGCAATGAACACTAAAGACAGACACTGGACTGAAATCCTATCTCTGATACTGCTGATATATTATATTACCTGTGCACGATAAACCAAACCTGGCTTAATAACAGTCATGAGATATGTGTTTAGGCTGTTGATAGCAAGTTCACATATCACAGTGGGAACATAATGCATTCTTCCCAAGCTTGACAGTGTTAGGAATCTACTGATACAGATCCTTGGAGAAAGAAATGAGGACATCCTTTTGATTTTATTAAAATTCAATAGACTAGTAGGTTCTATTTGAAAGAACATAAGGGGAAAATGACGAGCTTTTCAGAAAAAACTAATTGTTCTGCTAAAATGGTAAGTTCTGTGAGGTGTGTACTGATTTATGAATTTAAAACACGAAACTGCCCAAATTACAGAAGTTTTTATGCCAAGCCCTTCATATGTCCACGTAAAATATTTTATAGTCCGTCAATTAAGACCAAAGGATGTTAGCATAAGGAGAGAGAATCTACAGTACAATCAAGTGAGATCCTTCTAGTTCCTGAAAGCACAACTTCATTTAAGCAAAAGCTGAAAGTGTAGATTGAAAGTAGTCTGCAGTATATGACTGCTCGCTGTAGCTCAGGATGAAACTTGATGACCTGCAACATTCCTTAGGCATTTTTATTTCCATAGTTTCACATTCTTTACCAAACATTCCCATCCCCAACCCCCTGCCCCAGTAATAATAATTTAAAATGCTAACAAATCACCAATGACAAAACCAGTTTTGAAAGAAATAATGGATGGGAACCTTTGTTGCGCCTAACTTCTTCCTTCAAGTCTAAGGTTGGACTTCTGCAGTTGGAAGGAGGTGAAGATGGTCCCTGGATCGATACCTCCTCTGACAATGTTAACATCTGTACTTGAGAAAGCTTGGATAAGTTGACTTCTGAAAGCATGTATCTCTCTCAGCTTATTGTAGAGGGGCCTAGATGACAAACTTTGATGAAACATAGACTTTATTTAAAGTTATCACTAACCTAATGTGGAGTTTATTGCTGCTGCAGTTATTTCCTTCCTTCTTATTGTAGCATGGCTGTTGGAGTTTCAGTTATGGATTAAGACTCTGTTGTGGTGGATATTGCACAACCTTAATGCAAAAATACAGGTGCAGCTCTAAAGATTTTATAATTGTAGTTTTACCTACATGCATCCCTGAGAAGCAAAATTATATGCTTAAGGGATGTACATTGACAGAGATTACACAAAGGTCTAAGTTTCAGTCCAAAGGCTGCTTCTACAGCTGTTTAAGTATTTTTTTTCTAATGACTTGGAATATTCATACATAAGCAGTCACTGGGGCAAGGCCTAAAATTTCCTCTCCAAATTGAGAGTTAATCAGGAGTTTAGAAACGTGCCTACTCTGTGTGTATGTATGTAGGTATGTTCTTCTGTTTCTTTCTTTTTTGTCCAAACCAGTAGATCTGCAATGCGCCAAGAAAAAGTGGAACAGTTTTAGCAGCAAGGGTTGTGAGTCTCTGTTCTGGCAGGAGATGTGTATTTCAACTCTTCACGCAGAAGGAGGAATCAGACCCTTCTGCTGGGTGAGTGCTCTAAACCCAGTGCTGTTGTGCAAGGGTGAGAAGGGCAGTGTCATCTCCTGTGAGAAGCCGTGTTTCAAAGGGAGTTGCCAGTGTGCGCTGTGAAATGCTCAGTGTTCTAAGTGTGTGCTGGCACATCTGCTGGACTCACTGGCTTTGGCAAGATGAGTGGAGAAGTGCCGTGCTTGTGGATCCTGTTGGATTTCCTCAGCCCTGGATGAGGCTGCTGTGCAAAGAGAATAGATGCTGAGGCGCTGCTGTCTTGCCGGACTGAGAGCGTGCATGCTGCCCTTGGCAGAGCTGGTGATGCTCCGCACAGCCCCGTCACCATGTCTGCGAGCTGTGAAGCAGTGCTGCAGTATTCACAGTGGTGCCTTAGGGAAATTTGAGGCTTGGCCAGAGGTATAGTGTGAGGTTCCAAATGTTGGCTGTTGCATTAAAGTGAAGCTGAATAGGAGCACCAAGGAACTTTGCCAGGTACCTCACCAGTATCCTCTGATATAGCACTTGCATTACATAGGTGATTTTTTGCCTCAGTTTCCTATCTGCAATGTGAGAATAACGGTACTTCCCTTTCTCTTAGGATTGCTGTTGCTCTAAATAGGCTGTGCACTTTGATATTAAAGTAATGGTTATCACCATAACGCCTAAAAGGGGCAGGATGGTAGAAAATCACCTCTGTGGTTTCTTTGTTCACTTGGCTGTTTTACAGTACAGTCTAGGTATTAGAGAAGAAAAGGCTCTCACAGGTCATGCAAACTTCTCTGCTTGTTTGTTTTAATCAGGACACCTTTTGATGTGTAGTTCAGTTTAATGTAAATGCCTAGACTCTGGAATTTCAAGATCATTGAACAATCTTAAGATTATGTGACTAAAACCATTTTCAGTTAAACTTAACCTGTATTTAACATGATTTTTTCTGCCCTTATTTACCGGTATACTGAACTAACTGTGCGTCTTTCTCAGTGTTTGTACCTTTCCTACTCTTGTAGACTAGTAATTATTTCTCTGAATAACATTTATTTTGGCCTTTGAAATTTTCCTTTATAACTCATTTTTTATGTGAGTGTGGTGTGCTCTTTAATTGCACCATCTGGATAGGACAATGTCTACATATAATAGTACCTACCTACTGTGTATTTGACTGGCATATTTTTAGAAATGTACACACAGAGAGAGATTATTGTTCATTTCTGGCATCCCTTTAATCTCTCTAATGTCCTCGTGATTATCTGTGTTTTCTAAAAAGAAAACCAAGAACAATAAGTAGTTTGATTTTTTTTTTTTTAAATATAAGTCATAAAAACACTTAAATTATTTGGTCATTAGCAAAAAAGCTAATTTCTGTGGTTTCTGTGCAGTAACATTGTTAAAAGTTTGTTCTAGTAGATGAAGTGGATGTATTTAATGTTTATTTTTCCCCATTCACTTTATGGAATCTGTTTCTTTCATGGTCTTTGGAAACTCATCAGAGGTACGGTAAAACTGCATGAAGTGTCGTAGAAGTGTATTTGCAAGCACCAACTACTGTGATGTGTCCTTATTCCTACTGAGCAGTAGGCCCATGTATACTGGCCAGTGTGTTTAGTTTTAGCAGATGGCAAGCTACAGTCTGTGAAAACACATTTTTTTATCACTGTTACTGTCTCTTCTCTGCTCCCCAGACTGAAAGTGCCACAGGGAAAGAGCAGTCTTCCCCCCCCTCCCCCATGTATGTGCAAGATGTGGTGTACTGGGGCTCTGCTCTGAGTTGGTGGCATTTAGGTGATTCTCTAATACCAATAAATAATAATGACTATGACAGAGGATTGAGCTGTTCCACCTGCAAATTCTAGCAGTGTGTAGCCTGGCATCCCTAACTGAGCTACAGTAGAGAAAAGTTGCTTTTCTCAGATATTGAAGAACAGCCTGTTTATGGTTAATGCATTCCCATGCTTGCCTCCACCAGCAATTGTCACTGCAAGACAGATGCCCAAGGGGATGGCGCTGGAGGGTGAGAGGAATATGTTGGAATCACTCTTTGAGCTTTGGGCAGCGTTTCACAGTGTTAAATGTGACTGATTCTGAAGAAATAGTTGTTTCTTCATTGAAAACACAATTGTATCAGGGGATGGTAGGTTGCCATAAAATTCTCCTGGGTCTAAGTTCAATAAGATATTTTTCCTGTGTTTGCTAGCAGAAAAATACCTTGTAACTTCCTCTTTTCAGAGGACTGGAACTGCCTGTGAGTCTAAGGCATCTAAATCTGCAGCAGTACTTGTTAAATCTTGCCATTTATGGAAAGCAGAATATTCTTTTCTCGGATCTTCTTTTATGCTCCTTGTGATCCTCTTTTGTACAGGCAGCTCTTTTTTATGCACAGTTTTTGAGGGGCTCCATGGATGAGGCACAAAAATAGAAATTAAAGAAACAAAAGCAACAGGTGCCAGCGACAGGTGGATTACTTTCTGGGTGCACAGAGATCTTTACCAATCAATTACCACCACAAGGCAATGGAGACCCATCAGGATGTAGTGCCATACACAGTGCTCCAACATTCAGCCTGTTACAGAGCTCATGAGGTGAACTCTGGGGGAGATTTGTAGCAGCAAATGCCTGGAGATGCCCAGGGACCTGGTTGGTGATGCTGGAGACCCCTAACCACATGCAGTTGTGTGGCACAGAAACACTAACGCACCTTTGCCCAACTCACCTCAATCAGCAGTGATCTCCCCAGTGGGAAAGGAAGTAAAAATCAAATTATTTGGATCTGTTATGTGTTTGTGTGTTTGTACTTACAGGCTCTAATCTCGATGATTCTTAACAAAATAAACCCCAGTATCCTCGTCCACAAGAGGTTGGTATTAATATACTTCTATATCTAAGTTCCCAGCTGTTTTTTAGAGTGATCCCATTGTGCTCTTTCTGAGCACTTTATGGGGCCCTGTTGAGACTAGTAAAGGTTCACATTAGATTTGGCTGCTACATATTGGTTTGTGGATACACTGTATGAACATCATTCCTTCTGGCCTCTGTCATTTTAGTCTTGTAAACCGCGTAAGTTTAATTGATATGTATAGGACTTTAGAGTCTTGGGTGTTGTAGTATTTCATGTGGTTACAGCATAGAAGCAAGCAGGCATCCTAACTAAAAAGCTTTCTTCTCCCAGGCTCAGATGTCCGCACACAGGCACTAGGTCTTCATCAGAATTGCAGCTTTTGATTTAGAGAGCCATTTCTAATTTTGCTAATTTGTTTGGCTTTTAATCAGTGGTTTCCTATGTTTCCCTGCCTGTTACCTAACCACATAATGTCAAGCATGTCAAGAGGTCTCAGCTGTCTTTAAAGCAATCTTGAAACATGTTCTTTGCCCTGAGTGAGAAGTACAAACTGAACAGAAACTATGCAAAACCTCTGTTTTGGGAGTATGATGGCTTTGGAGTGGGAGCCGTGTCCTGAGCACTGGTGACAGACTACAGAGGATGGAGAGTGAACTCCCTGGTTGCCCTTGGCTGTGCTGGTGCTGGGGGTAGAGAATTGGAAAGCTGTTACTATTGGTGGTTCTGAGCTTTTCTTCCCCTCTGGATGAGGGAGGCCACTACTGGTGGAGACAGCTGAGATCTGATGCTGTTCTTTTTGAGGTTTCCCAGCCTGATAGGAAAAACAAATACAAAAGAATCCAGAGTTATTTTTTCCTCTCTTGTACGTGACATCCACTGACGTGCTGCTGAGCACATGCAGGAGGGAGGAGGATGTGAGAATGGAGCAAAAGTGCCCATATTTTTGGAGCAAGCAGCCCGCTATCAATGTTTTTAATTTCTCTTGGGTCACAGATATTATTAAACTCTGTCTAAAACCACTGTAAAGAAGAGAAGCAAGAAAGCATGTTGCACATCAGCCGAACAGCATTTTTGAATGCTCCATGAAACCCACTTTGTGATTCACTGATTAAGCTGTTGGCTCCCACCAGCTTCTGTGAAGGAAGATGCAGAAGGAAAACATTCCCCTGCATATAGGCTGAATCGGGCACCTCTGCTTAAAAATTGTAAGATGTAGCTTAGCGAACACGTTTTCAGTTCATAATGAAATACATATGTTCATCTTCATGCAGCATCTCTCAAGGGCTACTGTGTGGAGCACTGAGGGCCACTAACAAGATCTCCTTTTCCTTCCTTCCTCCTCTTCCAACTGCTTTAAAACAGATGTTTTTTTATAAAGTGGTCTACATTTAGAAGGCTTTGAGCCTTGCTATTCCTTTTAATAATCTCATTGCTCCTTGAGAACTCTAGGAGACAGCGTTTTTTAAATTGATTGTATAAGCACCTTGTGCCCTGTGTTCCATTTCTGTATTTAAAAAACCCTTGGGGGAGAGGAGGGACATGATTGATATCAGGCTACCATATATAATCAGTGTGAGAGCTAGGTTGTTAGCTGGTAAAATATCAATATAAAATATTTTTTTTTAGTTTAGCTAACTGCAGAAAAGCCACTTCTTAAACTGGCACAACTTAAGAACAAATAAAAGGCAAGCTTCTTCATCAGTGGGTAGGCTTGGTTCGGCTTGATCAGTCTGCAAAAATGCAGGAATTTTTGAGCTGCTTTTGTGTGTGCTACTGAGGCAAGAGATGTTTTATGAACACTGGAGCTGCATGAAAAGAAGACCCTCCACTTCCTGTTTGAATCAGTGTCCGTATTATTGTGAGGGATTACATCTTGGCTCCAATGTTCGTGACTGCGAAGAGACTGTTCCTGAAGATGGGAATGTAAGGCTAGAGAAGGATATAATCTTCATCTTGTTTGCAGAAACTGCCAGCAAGTCTGGTTATTGCATTGCTGTATTTTGTGAAGTATATCGAGGCTCCCTGAGGGAGCAGGACTCAGTCCAGTGTGATGTTTCACAGGGGTCGGTAGCTCAGAAGTCAAGCCCATTGAGATGAGAGCACTGAAATTCACATTTAGGCACAGACTGTGTGCCAGGAAATAATATAAAGAGTTCATAGTATTTGATCCACTGTCTGTTGTATGTGGATGGTTTGCACGAAATATGCGAGCTTTTTATTTTTTGTAGCAGCTAAATAGACTTGTATTTATTAACTGAACCTGATTGTCACAGTTACTATCACTCAGTGAGAAACTCTGCTCCCCTTTAGGCAACTTCTGCGTCTGTCCTTTGTTTTTGTTACTTTTCTGTCTGCTTTTTTGTATGTCTCTCATTCCTCCTCCCTCCTTTCTTTTTTCTGTCTCTGTGTGTCTCCTTTGTTATTCTCCCTTCATTTCCTTCTCTGTATTAAATCACCTTTCTCACCCCTGAGGGCTTAAATAGCATCGTCTTCCTGGTTCCATCTGGAAAAAAAGATCTTGAAAGACAGGGTTAGTAATGACACAGACATGTCATCAGTTTGGGAGTTGTCAGCCCAGTGAATATAGATGTTCACACTTGGTCACATGTTGTCTGCAGGCTTGGACAGACAGTGCAACGTTGCTTAAGGAAATCTTGCCTTCATGGCAGTATCTGTAGCTCTAGAGGATAGCAACAGCAGATGTTTAAAAAAACCATTGTCGCCAAAATACATCATCTAAATTGAAACTGGCCCAGGAGCAGTGTATTTCACCTCATGCCCTGTCATTGTTTAACCCCAGCCAGCAACCAGGGCCACGCAGCCGCTTGCTCACTCCCCCCAGTTGGGATGGGGGAGAGAATCAGAAAAGTAAAAGTGAGAAAACTCTTGGGTTGAGATAAAGACAGTTTAATAAGTAGAGCAAAAGCTGTGCACACAAGCAAAGCAAAACAAGGAATTCGTTCACTGCTTCCCATGGGCATGCAGGTGTTCAGCCATCTCCAGGAAAGCAGGGCTCCATCCCACGTAATGGTTACTTGGGAAGACAAACACCATTGCTCCGAATGTCCTCCCCTTCCTCCTTCTTCCCCCAGCTTTGTATCCTGAGCATGACATTGTACGGCATGGAATATCCCTTTGGTCAGTTGGGGTCAGCTGCCCTCCCAACTTCTTGTGTACCCTCAGCCTGCTAGTTGGCAGGGCAGCATGAGAAGCAGAAAAGGCCTTGACTCTGTATAAGCACTGTTCGGCAGCAACTAAAAGATCCCTATGTTATCAACATGGTTTTCAGCACAAATCCAAAACATAGCCCCATACTAGCTACTATGAAGAAAATTAAGTTTATCCCAGCCAAAACCAGCACATGTGCCCAGTCTGAAGCTGTGAAGTGATCTCTTAATCTCACCTGGGGTTAGTTTTGGACTGGGGACATGAAGTGAAATACACTGCTTCTGTGTCAAGCTTCTGGGTGAGTTTAAATGATCATAATTAGAAATGAAAGACTCAAAATCCCATTTCCAGTCATCCAGTTCTGTAATCTGCCCATACCATCTAATAAGAATTTTTATACTACCCATCACCGGACTGACTCTGGTGCTCATCCAGGTTTAATTGAAAAATAATCATATCATATTCAGTGTTAGATTTAATGCATAAATGAGGTATTGTGAGCAAAGTGCAACCTCTAAAATGTTTATTACTGTGGATTTTATTGTCTGGATTAAGTTCAGATATTAGTTCATGTCATTCTGATACTTGGGAGATGTCATTCTGATATGTGACTTTGCCAAGTATGCCTCATTATTACTTTTTGCAACCTATAGGCAATAAATTCTTTTTCCTTTAAATGAAATGAAATATTTACAAGCTGTTACTTATTTCAGGAATTTAAATGAATGACGCTTTTTTTCTGAAAACAAACGCAAGCTGAGGAAAGCAAAGACAGCAAATGAGCATGAAGCTGTCGTAGGAGAGAAACTCTGCAGTTCATCTATGTAAGCTCTGTGGCTTTAGCTGAGCCTTGAAAACATGGGAGTCATAAGCAGGAAAGTGCTAAGGTCTTGGTTTCTGGCATAGCTTGTTTCTCTGATGCAAGTGCACTTGCTGTGCAGCCACTGCAGATCATGGACTGAAAGAAGATGAACAGATTTAGAGTGCTTTTATCTAACATGAAATTGATACTGTCTTATGGGAATGACTTCTAAGAAGAACATAAGAATGTCTGTGCTAGGCTAGACCTGTGGATATCTAGGGAAGAACATCAGACTCGGATGAATATTTTGTGATCCTTCACCAGACAGCTTTTCTGGCCAACAGCAATTTGTGGCTCAGGGGTAACTGTAAAAGCTTTTCAGGTGCAAGAAACATACCTTGTTTATAAACATGAAAATGAGAGGGAAGATGAGCTTATGTACTTAAATGCAGCAGTTAGCCAAAATTGGTAGTACTGAATTTCTATTGATTACATCATCCTTTTCCCAGACCTAAATGAGTTCAAATTTGGGGGTCTGTTCTCTGAGTGATTTAAATTTTGTGGCTCTGTAGCTACATTTTAGAACTTCAAAAACATTTCTTAATATATTGATTTAAATAGTAAATTAAATTCCAACAAATTATATAAAATAACAACTAGACCTCTCAATACATAATTTACAAAGTACTTCTTTTCTACTGTAAGTTTCTCACCAATTTGGGAAGTTTAAAGAGTACTGTTTCTCTTGAGGGAATGTTGTTTCTAGAAAGAAAGATGCATGGCAAAAGTAGTTTTTAGATTTCTTTTTGTTTTAATGGAATTTATTAAAGCATCTTTTTAGAAGTGTTGGATGATGTTACTTTCACATGGAAAAAGTACTAAGTATCCTGAATGTTTTCCTTGTTTATTTAAAATTGAATAAATGTTCATTAAACGGACAGCCTCATCTGAGCCAGGATTAATTTTAAATTCAAGCCATTATTCTCTTGGTACATAACCAGTACAGTATATGTTCTTATAAACAAGTGAGTCTCATTTTTAATTTATGAAAGTTTACCTGAGAGTATTCAAATGTCTCACCCTTTCCAAGCATTAAAAAACGCTTTGATGTCTCAGCGTTTGACTTTAAAACATCTGATCTTCTGGTGTGCTGTATAATAAAGTTGTTTTGATACATACAAGAAATGCTGCTTGTTCCTTCCAAGTTTGCATGGCATAATTAAGCTAGCATTTCGTTCAGTAAAAATTGGTGATTCTGTTAAAACAAAAATCAATCCTTTTCTCTTAAGTTACTTTAAGGCAAAGTATTAAACAGGCATGATCAGGTTTCTTAGATTTTAAGAAGTGCCGAAGGTGAATTTTGAAAATCTTCTTGCTCATTCTTATTTACAAATAATTAATGATTTTTAAATAAAGATTTCTAGTGCTCTCTTTTCATTTTTAGTATTGGATTGAAGGACATCAATAAAAACATTCAATTATAGTGGACTGTCTGTAAGCTCCATGGGAACCCGAGCTGTGATTAGATTTCTCAGCTACAGTAGAGGAGCACCATTTCATTGACTTAAATTTCACTCATTATGGAAGGATTTTTAGCTTTGATTTGTCTCACAGTTAGTGGAGTTTCACAGTAATGGAAAAGAAGAGCTGCACGCGCCTACAAGATGGAGAAAAGTAAACAGAAACAGGTAATATCACAAGAATTGTATTTTAAATGTTGAATTCTGCACTGTTCTTTCTTACTGTTTTTCCTCATCAGTTTTTTCTGTAAACATTTCTGTATTATCGAGTTTATCTAGAAAAAGCAAGCTTGTTGGCTCAAGCAGAGGTTTGTTGTTTTTTGCCTTTCTTTGTCTTCTCACTCTCGCTTAGTCCTCTACCTTCCTTTCTCTGGACTGGTTAATTTAATCTTTCTAGCTGCTGTATTGGTTTGTTCAGCATCACTAGGGTCAGCATGCTACATATGAAAGGCACATCAGCTGAAGGAAACTAATATCCTGATCAACTTACCATCACTGCAGATAGAGGGAAACCAGCTGGCACGAGTGAATTGATTTCTGCATCAATCTCCTTGCACAGGCAATCAATTCAACAGAGAGAAACTAGACGTGAGTCCTCATTGCTTTCCTTTTGTAGAAGGCCCCTATATCAGAGTCTTGTTCTTCTGAATTCAGTGATACACTGTGCGAACGCTTAGCTATGAGAGCAATGGCACTCCATACTGAAGCCAAAGCCTGTAAAAGGTAACAGTAGGCTTCAGTGTGATTTGGATCGGATCCTTGGGCTAGTGCTGCAACCATACTAGTCACCATATCAGTTAAGAGGTATTTAAGCCCAAAAAGCATTAGGAGGGATCTCTCATCTCTCATTGTTAACAGCATGAAACTCATCCTGATAACAAAGCAGGACCAATTTTATTTGTAATTTTTTAATATACCCAGCTGCTTTTTGTAGTTTCTGAACCCCATGCACACTAATAATTCTGAGGAAAGCCACACAGTTTTAGTAGGCATCATTATTACATCTACATGGGGAAAAAACACAGTGCTTTCACTCTTCTCCCGCATTTTGGTGAATGAACAGTAGTGCAGCAAAGCAGGTCTGTTCTGTAATAAAAATTTTCAGGGCACTATAATTTATAACTTAGGTAATGGCTTAAGTAGTCAAGTTAAAGAGAAAATAATTAGAAGGCTAATTTGGATTCACCCTTCCCTATTACCACTTAAAGATGTTGACTGCAGAGTTCTGTTACTGCTTCATTTAGTTTGACTATTGCAATGACCTAACTCCTTGTGCATCAGACGGTTCTTGTTCAGATATGAAGTAGGGCTTTTGTGTCGCTGGATCAGAGCACGTACCTCGTGTGGATTTCCTGATATCGTAGAATTGGGAGTGAATAAGCTGACGTTGGCTTACACAAGGGAACAGGCTTGCTCTGCTTTGGTCCCAAAGGTGTCATTGATTCTATTTGCATTACACAGTCAAATATTTGTATATGGTATCATTGAGGCTGACAAAAGGTTGTCATAGGGCAGTGTTTATGTCACAAATGTGACATTTACTTGTTGATGGGATAGTATAATGTCAGCACGTCGTGGTGCAAATGTCATCATTTTGTGATGTGACAAATTGTCCCTATGGATAGGCTTTTTAAGAGACCTCAATGGATGTTGGAAAAATGAATAGATTTAGACGGATTTTATTTGCGTCGTATTTAGGAACAATCAGAAGTTCAGAAAGCAAAGCTTGCAGCACTTTGTATCACTTTTCATTCTTGAAGGGTCTTTGCTAATGTCACAAACTTTAGTCATTATATACATGATGCTTCCTTAGCAGGCAAATTTGTTGACTCATCATGCTTCAAGGCAGCTCCAGAGATGACAATTCTTCAGTAGCTAACTTGTTTAATTGGATCATTCTCCATTTGTAGCAGACTGGATTTTCCTATTTTAACCACAAAATAGTAGGAGAATTTGGAAAGTTTCCCGTCTGTCAAAACTTAAGTGCAATAGGAAGTAAGATAATTTTGTTTGTAGTTGTTCTGTCCTTCATTCAAACCTTGTTAGAGGCAATTGTGAAGCATACTAAGCAGTGCTGCTTATACCTTATCTACAAGGCAAATTCAACTGGGATGGATGTGCTTTGTTAACACAACTAAACTGAGCCAGAAGTATATTTGGTATTGGAGTGTATTCCTGGGCAGCTCCCTGTGTACGCCTGAGACATACTGTAAGAAATCAAAGGAGAGGATGTTCAGTAGTTTACAGAAGACATTTTAAATAAAATTAGGACGTGTAAATTGCACTGAAATTGGAGCCTTTGAGAATGTTGATCGGGTTTCTTAAATACGAAGGGAATATTCTGGCGAGAACCAAAAGCTGCAGCTTTTTGTGTGGCAATAGTAGTTTTCTGCTTCTGTAGAAATAGACTTAATGGAAAAGTTGTTTGTCCAAGCACAGAATAATTAAATCATAGATTTGCTCTTCAGGTGAGGTGTTTCTGGACTTAATGATGAAATTTTGTCTTAGACAGGCCCAGTCATACTTCAGGGTGGTGACAGCATGCAGGCTTATTCTGTCAAACGTGGGTCAGAAAAGCAACATGTAATAGCACTAGCGAGCAGTATCCCGCCCTCTGTTCCTGAAGAGCTGGGTGCTCATTCTAAGCTGGACTTCATATGAGTGATTTTGTATGAAGCTACTTTCCATGAGATTTGGAAAAAGTTCTGATAAAATTTGTGCTTTCCAAGTCTGCATGTTCTCGACTTGGTGTTCGCGCAGAAATTTGCGTTTGTGTATGTGCTGTATGTTAAACTATGTAAGCAGGTGGTTTCAGGCACTTACTCTGCCTGTATAGTTTGTAGATTTAATGCAGAAGTTTCAGCTGCTGTTCTTTGAAAACGCAGATAAATATAAATAAAATACAGTGTGTTCTCTTGTAAAATTTCCTAAGTGAGGCCAGGATGGCAGTCCCTGGACAACTCCTTCCCAGGAGCCGGGAGAAGCCTGGCCACTTATGTCAGCTTCAACTGTGGCACTACTGTCAGAGAACCATGCTCATGCGGACTCTTCTTGCTGTACTTGGCCAATACTGAGCTAATGCTCTGTGGTTACACCAGGCTGTAACTTGCTGCTAAGGAAGAGAAATGGAAAAAAGAAAAAACAGTGTTTGATGGAAATGAACAGTGTTGAACAACCTTTGAACAGCTTTCTAATCAAGGTATGTGGACATCAGGTACTTTTTTCAAACCATTTGTTTTGGAACTGATCCAAAGCCAGTCTTTCTCCTGAGCAAACTCCTAAAGTAGGACATTTTTGCTCAGATTACCAACAGCGTAAGCCTCTGTTTCTGTAGTTTCTGTGTCAGTTCAAAGACAGACTCCAGGTGAGTTGTGATTTCTCTGCAGAGGACTGTCAGTGGTTGCAACATGATGCAGTTCCTGCAGAAATGGCAAACGAGGCGGGTATGGTTGTTTTTGCATCTCTTGGGCTTCTGGTTTGTGGGGCTGCCAGAGGCTTTCTGTTCAACCTTGAGCAGGTAACTTGAATCTTTCTATATCTAAATGTCACATACGGAAGTCTTGTTCCGCCTCTTTGGTTAGAAGGGCAACATCAAAGATCATGAAGTGTTTGGATACTTTGGAAATTTGTGTGATCATGTTACCATAGGTAAACAGAAGGGGAAAGAGAGGCAAGCTGCACAGGGAAGTTATTTTTCTGATGTTAGTCTGATATAAGAGAATCTCATTTTACAGTCCCTTATCCAGAGCTTTCATGTGGCTTTACATCCTATATGATACTGCTTTTTAAATGCTGTCCTGTAAAAACAGTAGAGCATTATGAATGATTTTTCATTTACATATATTTTTAATACCTGATACTTGCATTAGTGAAATATGCTTCTTACCAAGCCACTTTTTATTTTGATATGTATTATGCTCTTTCATAATAACATCTACTTAAAAAATCATTGGGAAATTTTACCTTCCTTAAAGAATGCTTGAGATTTTTTAAATTCTTTTTCTCAACTATATGTTTTTTTAATTTTAATTCGGTAAGAGTTATACATTTCTTAGAATCATTGCATACATAATAATTTGAAATGTGTCTGGCATTAGTTCTGTAAAAACAATCTGGATGTTCTCTGATCTGGATCTACAGAGCCATAAAATATATATGGCACTGTATTAAGTTTTATAATGCTCATTACTTCAATGTTGTACCTGTTGGGTAGAAAATCACTGAAGCGGATGAAGAGTATTGCTCTTTGAGCAGCAGAAATATTAGAAGTGCTTTTACATGGCCCCTTCTAGATATGAGTTTCACAGCAGGGTTCAGCAAAGAAATAATTAGTATTTAAACTGTTTGCGAAGGAATATGACTATTCCTCCAGAGCAGAAGAATTACAAATCAGTGGAGTGCTGCAGAATTTTTCTTTGGGCTAAAATAATTGCCATATGAGGTCTTCAAGATATAATGAGGGATATCTGTGGTCTAGCAAAGTGAGCTTAAAACTCGATACAGTAAGACCCTGTTTTAATTCCCGAATCCTTCACATGACTGTCATTGTAATTTGGGGGAATGCTCTTTGTTCCTGTTCCAGTTATTAGAGCTGTATTAGCAACATTATCTGTGTGTCTTTAAAATTAACTCTGCCTTCATATTTAGTTATTTTCAGGGTCAATTGCTATGCTACTTAAGACAACAAATTTAACCTACCTGCTTTGTAATCACTGTAATCGGTTCTCTGGAAGGCCTGGGATTTACATGCGTGTTGTACAACATCGACTGTTCTACTCCAACAATGAGATCTGAAAGGTTAAATATTTTGATAGTGTTAGCTAACCTTCTGCTTATAATTATAGCCCTAATAAACCTCAATGTTTGTCTTGATATCTTCCTATTTTTGAAAGAGATTTTTATTTACGATCTGTAGAAAATGCATTTATCTAATGGGCATTGCATTAGCATTGCTAATGCTCATAATGTGTTTAGTTTCAAAGGCTACCTGCTTTGAAATTTACTGTAGAATAGCAAAAGTGCCACCATTCACTTGGGAATGTCCAGGAGAAAGTCATGTTAATGTTTTAATTTTAGAATATGTCATCATAGCATTCCACTTTCATTACTGAAGTGCCTCAGTTTTGGCCTTTTGTTTGGCCTCAGTAGATGTACAGGACATGAAACAGCCCTGTAAGTATCATGGTATAAAGCCATAAGAGAACATGGAAGTTTGTGGTGGCTATATAATCCCCAGCTCAGTTTTGCGTGATGAGAGCTTGTTGTCTTGGTTTCAGATGTAAGCACCTTCTGAGTGTAAAAAGTGGTATGCATGCCCCATTTATGTGAGCGACCCAGGCTCACCTGTCTATTATATGGGTTTAGATGCTTTGCAGTCTGCTGATTTTGCATTCTTCCAGGCTATAGCCCTCTTAAAACAAACCCTCCAAAAACAGGGTTGTTTTCAAGTTGGCTCATTTCACTGTACTGGTGCATGGTACATGACATGCACCACATGACAGCTCTGCAGTCATTGCACTGACGCAACTGAAAGGGCATCAGACACAGGCAAAGGGCTGCGAGCAAGTGGCCAGAGCAGTAGGGAAACAGGAACTTTGGGAAGTAGCTTCGCTGCTGAATCAGCGTATTGTGAAACAGATTCCTTAACATGTAGTTTGCTACCTGTTTCTCTGGGTAGCAGTGCTGTCTTAAGCAGCCACAGATTATTTCCAGGCCCGTACAAACCCTCTCAGCTGCTGTCAGTGTAGTTGGTTGTGGAGAACTGACTTGGAGAATTAATCGTGATAAGAAGAACCTGGGCAGCTGGGTTTAGACTATTTTCTTTAATGTCTGAATTAAATCTGCCTTGCTTCAGTTTACTTCTTTCCCTATGCACTAGGGATACGGAGAAAAGTTTATTCCCTGTCTCTTTTCATCAAACTTCAATGTATCTGAAAGCCTTTATTATGCTTCTCCTATGTCTTCCATTCTTTAGATTTAATAACCTCAGCTTCATTGTCCTTTCCTTGTTGCTCACTTGGTGCTGCTTTTCTAGACCTCTCATCATTTTTATTGCTTTGTTCCAGGCTCTCTGCAATTAATCCACATTAGTCCTGTGATGCTTTGGCACGAACACACTCTTCCAACTGACGTCTTCAGGCAGGAGAATTTTGCTCTCTGAGTGTCA
Organism: Anarhynchus alexandrinus; assembly: GCA_008711295.1. NCBI lineage: Eukaryota > Metazoa > Chordata > Aves > Charadriiformes > Charadriidae > Anarhynchus > Anarhynchus alexandrinus. The sequence goes on from VUYV01000027.1 coordinate 477,053, forward strand.
CAGTCTGCATATGTCTTGTCTTGTAGCCTCTTTATCCATTACCTGATGGTGCTGTGCTGCTGTGAAAAAGGCAGACATTACTGTCTCATGATCCATTAACACCCCCAGCTCTTCCTTTGCTGAGTGTACTTTGCTCTTGCCTATTCTGATTATGCCCATTGGTCGCCATCGTTCTTGCTGAATGGCACCCAGCCATTTTTGATCATTTTTCCAATTTGTAAAGATCACTTTCAGTTCTCATCCTGTACCTCAGTCTGTATGTTTCAGCTTGGTGTCATCCTCTGATTTAATAAGCATGGGCGCTTCATGCAGATGTTAAATAGTACCAGACTAAGGACATGGACACCTCCATCCCTGGAGGTGTTCAAGGCCAGGCTGGACGTGGCCTTGGGCAACCTGGTCTAGTGGGAGGTGTCCCTGCCTATGGCAGGGGGGTTGGAACTCGATGATCTTCAAGGTCCTTTCCAACCTAAACCATTCTATGATTCTATGATTCTATGATTCTATGTTCCCTTGCAAACCCGCTTGATACAGAAGACATCTTTTGCCTCTCTGTTATCCCTAAGACCTGTTACTCTGCTATATGAGAGAATTAGATCATTTTTATAGTGCTTGCTTTTCAAATTGGACTTTACTCATTGCTAGCAGTTTATTTGGTGGTAGCTTCTAGAATTTTTCTGGGAATCGGAGCTACACGTACTAGTTGGTGATTTTCAGACTTCTCCTGTCCCCTCCTCCTCTTTTTATAAAAATGGGTTCAATGTCTGTCCTTTTCTGGTCATCTGGTATGCAACCCATTTTCCATTATTTCTTTACGAAGTGAGTAAAACAATCTCAAAACTTCTGGCAGTTTGAGAATCTGAGGATGATGCTCATCTCCACCTTATACTAGTATCTTCTGTTGCCTTGTTCTCTGACAAAATACCACCTAAATTCTTTTTTCACCCTTGTCCATCTCCAGGCACCTGTTACTTTTCAATACATTTCACTTAGCTTTGCCACCACAGCACTTTGTGCAGTCTTGTGGTACAGCAAATGAGTGAACTGATTTTGGTAAGAGTAGCTCTGTAGTCATTCTCCACAATGTCTTTCCTTTTCATGCTTCACATGATACCCTCCCCCCCGACCCTCCTTGTTTCCCCCCACCCTCACATTGGGGGAATCGCATGTGAAGAAGTCAGCATCCAGAAGTGACTGACAGGAAATTTTGGGACAGGCTGTGTCCTGCTGCATTCCTTTTCCAAAATACATCTGGGTAGCTTTGTTCACTTTATTGGTAAACTCCATGAATTGAATTATTTTTCTTGCTGATTAAAATAATGTACAATGACACGAATCTTTTGGAAAAATGTGAATTTCTATATTTCTGTGGCTTTTATTTCACATGGCAAACTCTGCTTTGAATTAGTGCATCTGCTTCAAGGCCTGGATGGTGTCATTGGGTTTTGCGTGCCATTGCGTGCCATTGCCTGGATGTTCTTCCATACTGGCATATGGGCTCACAGAGAAGGATTCTATATGTCCTTCCACGCCTCCTCCCACCTCTGCTTCACTGCACTTTTACTGCTGGGCTGTCTCCTGGTCTTCCTTTATTTGTTTTTTCTTTATTTCTTCTTTTTATTCTCTTGACACTGATGGCATTTTCTTTCTCTCTCCCTCTGCATCCTTAATTCTTCAACCTGCATGAGCTTCATAATAGATTTCTGGATTGAGAGTTGGGGTTGTTCAGCCTGGAGAAGAGAAGGTCCCGGGGACACCTTATATAGTGGCCTTCCAGTACCTAAAGGGGTCCTACAGGAGAGGTGGGGAAGGACTTTTTACTAGGGCATGTAGTGATAGGACGAGGGGAAATGGCTTCAAACTGGAAGAGGGTAGATTTAGATTAGATATTAGGAAGAAATTTTTCACTTTGAGGGTGGTGAGGCACTGGAACAGGCTGCCCAGAGAAGCTGTGGATGCCCCATCCCTGGAAGTGTTTAAGGCCAGGCTGGATGGGGCTTTGAGCAACCTGGTCTAGTGGGAGGTGTCCCTGCCTATGGCAGCGGGTTGGAACTTGATGATCTTCAGGGTCCCTTCCGACCTAAACCATTCTGTCTATGATTCTATGATTATAGTCATTTATAGGTAAATTTTGTATCAGCAAAATACACAGCTGGTAAAAATAAGTTAAAATCAGGGAAGGATCAGAAGCTCTGTATGCATGTATATATACTTATTTATGTCTCACTTAAAATACTTTGTAGGTTAACCTCTCATTTGTTTACTTCCCAGAAAATAATTTAAATGTTTACAAATAATGACCTCTGTTGCCTAGGTTCTATGTTTACTTTTACCTATCCCTTTGTCTATGTGGCCAACGTGAAATCATACCATATCTGTCACTTAGTATAATTTTGATTTTGATCTCCGAGTAGGGCATATAGGTGCTACGGTAAAGCAGGTAGTAATATTCAGCAGATGTTAATACATTAAACAGGAGTTCAGAGGCAGGCTTCTCACTTTTACTATTATTACCACACAGCTTTTAAGTGTCCCTATGTCTTCCTCGGCAGATATCTGGAATTTATTGAGTGGAGTACATTCCTTCTGGGTGTTTACAGCAAGAAGTGACAAATGTGATTTGATAACATTGACAATTACACGATTCCCTTCCTGCTGGTGAATCCGAAACAACTTCTGAGAGAAATATGAAATTAAGTTATGACCAAGGCCAACCACTGTGAGTTACAGTGAAACCAAGCGTTTGGTTAAACCCTCAGAGCTGCAGAATTTATTACAGACACATTCAGACAACAGAAGAAAAATATCAGAATGTTAATGAGCTTTATGTCTACCAGAGCTAAACTGATTTTTCGGATAAACAGAAGCGTGTAGCTCACTGAACAGAACAAAGAAGAAATGTTGCTGGCACTCACACCAAGCCATCGTTACAGACAGTGTGATGTAGCTGTTGAGGAAAGTCTTTTGAAGAGTAACCAGTGGTACAGGGGGTACTAGTGAGTAAAGTGTGTCTGCTGTGCACACAGGAATGCTGTGGCAATTACACACAACATTAGGTGACTGTTTCTGGTGCAGTTCATGTGTAGCAAAATGCCTCACTGTCTTACATGTTCTGCATTGCAAGTTGAGTAGATTTCATGGACTACTAATAGCATTTATGTAGGTAGAAGGTGGCTGAAAATGGGCAAGGCTTGCTTCTAAGCATGAGGAAACTGAAGTGCTGAAGGTATGGAACTGTGTATTTCCCATGTATTTCTACAGAGGTCAGTGAAGCTGTATCAGCAGTGGTGTACACTGTCCTAGGGGACCTGTGTTGCAAAGAAGCACTAAGAGCTGTAACACAAGAATTACCACTGGTAGGTTCCAAAGACTTCCTCAGCTGTCTAAAGCCAGTGCTCTTTAGGAGAGTGCTGAAGGAAAGCTTAGCATGACAGAAGAGGGCTTGGGTCTTCAAAAGACTTCATACAAAACTTGGCATTAGATAGTTTTACTGAATATTAAAGAAGGCTCTGAATTTTGCATTGTTACTGCTTCGACTGTTTTTTAATATGGTCAGTGAGTTTTTGAAGCTCATGGTGTTCTTGTTGTAGGAAGAAACAAAGGTGAAGTTTGTAAATGCGTAACAAAGGCTCTGAAAATAATTTGGGAGACCACTGGAAGCAAAGAAGAGAGGAGATTGTGCCAGTGGGAGTTGCCGTTGTGATTTTACGTCTGCCACCTCTCTGAGAGCCAGGAAGTTGAGCTCTAAGACAGTGCAGGGTCATGTTGAAAGTGTGAGTATATTTAGAGATGTGGGAGTTCTGTGATGGGGAAAAGAGATACTGTGTTATGGCCATCAGGCTCAATTTTTCACTTTGGCTTTACTAGAGCCTGATTTGATTTTTGAACAAGTCCTGTAATCAGTCTCTTTCTTGGCCTTGATAATCTACCTTTTATTTTCTTTTTGATCCTTTTTGTCTATTCAGATAAAACCTAAAGGAAAAGGCAGTTTCTTACCATACATTTCTGCAGCACAAAGCACAGAGGCATCCCAAATTTGAACAGAGTTTTAAAGTTCTACAATGTGGAGAGAAGAGTTCACCAAAAGCAGAGTTGATGCACATTATTTTGCCTGCTGAGCTGTAGCAGATTTTTATGAAAAGTTTACAGAGAGACCATTGGCTCCACTTGTCTAATAATCTATGCTTCAGTAGTTTGTGATCCCACATATGTTCTGCTTCAGGCTAGATAATTAGCGTTGCCAGTGGTTATCACTTTCTGTGTAATAACTCATATCTGTCCTGGACTAGAGGATGATAAGCTTTTGTTCCATCTAAGGGTTGCTGTGCATCCTCCTGCCACTGTATATATACTACTTAAACAATTATAATCTCTCTCTGGACTTTTTTGCTCTTGCTTTTCCATGCCAGTGAGCATCTTTCAGGGTTTGAGAGAGAGAGAGTGAGTGGGTGCTACACTTCACTGGGGAATGAGGACTGTTAAGGGGAGGTCATGCTGTATCATGCTACAGTATTTCTTTATCTTTAACTTGGGCAGACATGACTTCCTGTCACCTAGGGAGCATATTTTAAACTTCCAGGGTGGCAAAAAATGCCTGTGCTTTTGCTTGCTGAGTTAGAGACATGTCATACAGGACAATGCAGCATATAGAGCTTAACAAGAGTATTTAGCCATTGGTCCATATCAACGCACAGCAGATCAGCCTGTAGAGTTTCTGGTATCTCATAACTTGATGGTGGCTTGCAGAGAGCTTGTTTGAAGATGGTGCTCTCTGCGTCTGGACAGCACTAGTGGCTTGGAATGGGCACAGGTATGGCTCCATGCTCCCAGTTTTCTTCAGAGAAATGTTTAGTGTCACAGCATCCAGTTGTGACTAACTAAGAAGTAGAGGGAACAAGTGGGAAGGAGGAGACCATTATCATAATTTCTAATTGTAAACACTTCTTCAGTTTGTCTTTACTCTGTTCTGAATCTGAGCCAATAAGGAATAAGCCATGAGGAATAAGCAGAAGTTATGAGTAAGATGTACAGTGTAACTGAGCCCCAAAATGTTTACAAGATCACACTTTGATTTTTAAACAATTGCTTAAACAGTTAGTTTGTTGATAGAAGGACATTTCTTGAGTTTGAAAATGATTTACGATATATACAGTAATTGAAGTGGCAGTTGCTTCATCACACTTAAGTTTATTGATTCCATTAGTACATTGACCTCCTTTCTGCTGAACCACCAGTTTGAATGTCTGTGCTGTCCGGGATAAATTAAAAGGAAAAGATGCCATTTTCCTAACTATGCAGGACCCAGTTTTCTGCAACGAGTAAAGAAATGAAGGCAAACAAACTAGTGGAAAAAGAAAAATTGCAGGAGAAATGATGCTTTGAATCTCTTTAGATTTGATGGATTTTTCAAAGCAACTTTGTGTTTATCAGAATATGCCTTTTCTGCAGGTCAGTGATAGATGATGAGTTTGCTTGCTCTGTTAAAGTGGCCAGCATCCATATTCCAGCAGTTTGAATAAGCAGAAATCCAGAAGAATATGAAACTATCATATGAATGGGAGAACAGGGCCAGCTGGAAAGTGACTTCTGTGTATTCTTTGTATATTCTACATGTTAAGTAATAGTTTCCGCACTTTTATTTCCCCCCAGAAAGATTGCTCATAGTTGGGCGATGCTTAAAGCTGCAAAATAAAAATGTGGAGCATTGGCATGTGAACTCAATGGGAGCTGAAAGACAGAAATCTCAGCAACACAGAAATCTCTCTTTGCTCATGTTCTGCTGGGGCAGCAGCTCCTCTGGCCTCTTTAGAGCAAGCTGCCTTCTGCTCCAGTCTTGCTCAGTCTTATCTCACCTTTAGGGAGATAGTGGCTTTCTGCACCAAACAGTGCCTGTAAGAGCAGGAGCTGCTGCCTTGCCAGGACCAAGTGATCCTCCATCTCTGTCTGCTCTCCCTGAATTCCTGGTGTCATTCAGCTTGCGACAGTTCCCCTGGACAGTGTGATATGAAAGCTGGTGGTCTGCCATGGCACTGAGTGCTCATCTAGTCCAAGCATGGCACTAAGGAATGAACATTTTGGCTTTTGCTGCGTGTCCCTTAGATTTGATAGGTTTTCTGCTTTCTCTCCTTAATCACTGATGAAAGTCAGCGAGACTGAAAGGACATGTTTTGCTCTTTGTAGCTGGGAAACAGAACAAAACAAAGTAAAGATTTGGCCCTTGGGATAATTGAAATGAGAGTAACTCATCATTCTGTGTCTGGTGGAAGGATAGTTAATATTTTTACCATTGATAGTATATGCTGGGCTAATGGATGTAAAGCTTCAAAAGCACCTGTAGGATATTCTGACCATTTAATCATGCAGTTCTGAAAAATAAAGGACTTTGATTACAACCAAAGCTTCATATAACAGTCTCAAGCTAACATTCAAGGTCTCGTAGCAGTACTTAGATACTGGTAGAAGATGTATTTAGCAAAGTCATTTTAGCAGCACCATATTTTTAACAGCATGATTTGTGCCTGGATTACCACAAAGGGAGTTTTGACACAATTCCAGGAGCACCTTTTCATGGGATTTGGCCCAGGCATGCTGTGCTTTCACAGGAGTGAGCGTGGACAAACTGAATGGGAGAAATAGAAATTGCGAGCCATCATGCTCTTTCCAAAAGGTTTTTCAAACAGATTTGTTTTTATCCTAATTGCAAGATGGAAACTTTTGGATGCAGAGCCTGATTCAGAGACCAAAGGGTTCACATAGTCTCGCATTTATTAAATTGCGATGTGAGTTGAGCCATATGGCACAGAAGCAGAACATGGGGATTGTGAAGGGTTTTCTCCAGGGATTCAACTCTTTCTGTGACTACAGTGGAGTTATTACCATTTTATGGTGCAGGCATGCTCAGGTGCTGTACTGAGAAGTGCAGTATAGTAATCTGAACTGGACTGAATTAATTTCTTCTGTATGACAATAAAGTCTCTGGCCATATTACAAGGTTGGCCTCTTGTAATCTTTTTTGATTGTGGTACTCTAAATTTGGACCATCTGTGTACGGTTACATTAGTGTTGTTGCTCAGAAGTTTACAAGCTTTCCAACAGCCAAGTGGAAAGGGCATTTCTCATTATTGTACCGATGGCTGAGACATTAAATGCTTGTTGTTGTGTTCACAAATGAGTGTACAGTTTTTTGGCAAAACCAAGGAGTCAGATTCACTCATGCAGATTAAGGTCTTATTACAGTATGTCCAAGGGGGTTGTATACACCCAGGTCGAACCACTAGGTCTTTCATGTGAAATGAGGAGTAGGTTTTAGATAAATGCTAGAATTGGTATAATATTTTATCAGCCTTTCTTTTTTTTTTTCCTCATCAGTTTGATTAAAGAAGAAAACAGGATCTAATTTAATTTCCCTTCCTCCTCCCTGTAAAAATCTGTTTTACTGGCAAATTAAAGTGATGAGAATTTCTGAAAATTTTATCAAGCAAATACTTTCCATCTGACAAGGCTGAAACTCCAAAGTTGCCAGGAAACCAGAAAGCTAGTGTGACGTTAATTAGAGGAGATGGTCTGGCTCTTGCTTTTGCCATCTAACTCCATTTTTCTGTCCTTGCATGATTTCACAGAGAAAGCCCAATAACTATTTTAGGTTCAGTAGCCAGCTGATTGTCTTGTCTTTTACATGGCATAGCATGAATAAAAAAAGAGTTTATTTGCAGAAGTATCATGAAATATGTGTCTGTGCTACCTATGAAAATACAAAAAACTTTTTAGATTTTAAATGGCCAGAGCTTAAATGAGAAAAGGGGGAATGGTGACCAAAAGAGTGGTTGAATGCATAAGAACTGCAAGAAATATCTTCCACAAGCTCACTGTTATAATTTTATTAGAATGATGATTAGGAACCAGTATGAGTACTTTGAATACAGAAAAGGATATGCTTCCCACCTCCTGATTTAAGGAGATGCATAAGGATTAAATTAAAGTAAATATGCCTGTAATTTACTGTATTGCGTGCATTCAGCATACTTGCTCTTTGACAAGTATCCAGCTCCATTCGGTGCCAGCTACTTCCTAATCAAGTAATAGATGAGGCTGGAAGGAGGCTGCTCAGCATGCTCTGGTTGAGCGTTTGCTGCTGGGTAAAGAGGTTTAAGGGGGCCAGATGCATAATAATCAATAGGAGGCAGGATGCTATGGGAGCATGGATGCTGGGAGGCTGGAGGGTGCTTTGGCTGCCTGTTGTAAGCATTATTTATACCTTTTTCCTTAAAGGATCATTGGTTAAAGTGCATAAATGGTGATTAAAGCTGTGGAATTAGTGTCTACAACTGTGGTGTTGATATTTGTCTCAAATGAAGTGATCCACTGTCTCCCTGGCTAAGCATTGTAGGACAGAATTTTTAGAAGTGGTGTGTTTGGACACATCCATGTTGTCTTTGTTGCTAACCTGAATATTAGTTACTTTTTTTGTCATTTCTCTATCATTGCAGTGGCCTCTTGTCTTGTGAGGTTTATAAACACCTGCTGTCAAAAAAACCAATCCCAAATGAGTTAAGAAGTAAATTTAAGCTGAAGCTTAAATGGATGTGACTACATCCATTGATCCACAGTTTGGATGTATTAGCACTGCATCCTCTACAAGGAGAATTAAAGCAGATATTGGGGATGAATTTAACCATCCTGTGAAACAACTGCAGAATATTCTAAGTTTAGCCTATGCCATAAAGTGTGTCCATTTTTTTTTCCCTGAAGTATTTATATGGAATTTCTTGAGAATTTTGGTTAGAAGCTTGACTTAAATGGAATCCTTTAAGTCATAGTAATAGCGATCCTTTGTGTTTGATGATAGATGTCATAGTTTTAGATCAACAGAAGCCAGATTAAAGTGTCCAGTCTCTGGGATCTTGAGCTTCTGCTTTGAATCAGTAAAATGGGAATAACAATGATTTCTTATGTTCATATAGTTATCCTGAGAATTAATTCATTAACATCCAGTTGCTGGTGATGGGAGGCCTGCAAGTATGTGGTGGGAGTGTTGGTATTGGGTATGGTTACATACATACTATTTTGAGTTGGATTCCATAGAATACATAGTGGCATTTTTGAGGATTTCTAAAGTTCAGTACTAGGGACTGCATTGAGATGAGGGCAAAAGTGGAATCTGAAGTTCTTGTTTTTCTTTGAGACTCTCAGTTCACATGCCTCTTCCTTTTGAACCTGAGACTTTGTTCTTTCCGACCATGGTCCAAGTTAAAATGAAAGTGAAAAAATGTTTTCCGTTGCCTCCCAGTAGGCGTTGGACATGCACTGGGTATGTGCCTACACCCTGATTACGCTATAAAATGCACGTAATGGCAATAGCTCTGGTTTGTGTTAGAGAGCTCAGTCCTGCAGTGTGCCGGACACTCCTGCCAGTTCTCAGTGCCCTTGCTTGGAGTGTTCAATGTGTCCCTTAGGACTGTGTAACCAAGCTGAAATACATCTCAGTGCTCAATATTTATATTTTCATTATACTGTTTTTTCTTTCCCTCTCTCTTCTCTTTTAACCATTCTCTTCGTCTGGCTTTGGGCTCTGAATATTCTCAGGTCTATAGTTGATTCTAGGTTGTTGACCAAGTTTTCCACTACCTGTCTGCTTTGTATTTCCTAATGGGAAACCTTCTACGTAGGAGTAGAAACTTTCAATCTGTGAAGACCTGGTGGGCCACGAAGACTTTTTGCAGCCAAATTAATTTTTAATGGCACATTGATTCAGTGTCTAGCAGCTTACATGTCAGAGTGTGAGAGACCCACTCTTTGTGTCCTCCCTAATGCGTTTCCCTTTAGCAGTGACTCTATGTGCATCTTTTTTTTGATATTTTTTTTTTTTATTTAGGACCTTGAAATGCACTGGTGCTACTTCATTAAGATTTGTTTAGCAACAGTGGATCACGTTTGTGATCAATAAGCTGGTGAATGCTGACAGTTCAGTGAAACTACATACATCCCTGGTGTGCCATCACATGCATGATGCTGCTGTTCCATCTGCTGACATACTCCAAAGCAGAGGCAGTTTTAAGACAGTGCCATACCTAACTTAACTTTCACATTTAGTGTGGAATAACATAAAGCACTCTGTCAGGCAGAACATGGAGCAGGAGCCAGCACTCCTGGGTTGTTTTCCAGGCAGATTTGTAAGATGCTGGGAGTGCAGACTTTTGGATGCTGCTGCTGGCTTGTCCTGCTGATTTGTTGTTGCTGTTTCTTATTGGTGTCACCACACCGTCTAAGCATCCCAGGTATGGAGCTGAACATCTTTGTTCTATGTGCTCTGTACACACAACACAAAATGTGGTTTGGGGAACACTTTACAAACTTGTAGGGATAAAATTAATTTTCTAAAATTCTTGCTGGTTTTTTTTCCCAGAAGTGGTATGCTGCTTTTTTACCCTTACAAAGTCCAAGGACCTAGCCTTATGGAAATAAGTTAAGTTAGCAAAACAAAGAGTTTTAAAAGTGATTAATTATAATGATATATTTACAGCTATTTAATTAGTTCAAATATTTAAGATTTTTTGGATACCCATCTTGAGGGTTTTTTTTAAAAGGGTCATTTAAAAGGACTGAGAACACAGTCCTTTCTGAAAATTAGGTCTAGTTAAAGTTGCCTAAAATGAAGATAAGTGCAAGTCAGCTCACCAGTCACTTTTGAAAATCTATGTCTATTTAATGTTGAGGAGCCTAATTTGAGGTCCCTGTTTGGAAACACTGATGCCATTTTTTTTTTTTTTCTAGCTTCATTTAATCCCTCTGTACAGGGGGCTAAAAGAGATACACCTCATCGTGTTGCTGTCAGAGTTAATATGTTTGAAAGACTCTGAATATACTTCACAAATTGCACCTCTAAAGTATTAATTTATTTATTATTGTGGCCCCTTGTGGAGACATACTTTGCCTTTCTGTATCTCTATCTCTCTAAATGAGCACAATGGTATTATTTGGTACTAATCTGTATTTTTCCTGTGGGAATGGAAGCCAGTAGATGCAGGTAGGAAATTCTGACCTTTACAAGTTTTGTAGCTTAGAAGTTCCCTCTGCCACATTGCCGTCCCCTTAAGCTGAAATTTTAAGCTGTTCCCCTCTTTCATTTTGATGCCTACTTTGTAACAAATTCCTATTAACATCACATTTGTGTCCTGCATTATATCTGGTGCTGCTGTGTAGCTGAGAGGTGCAGGCATTTCAACCCAGAGTGAGTTTGTGGCTTGTATTCATATTTAAATTTTGGTATCATCTATCTATGAAATTATTCATCAGATTCCTGTGTGAATGCTTTTAATGGTTTAATGTGTTCAGCTGATAACAAACTGCATGCTGAAACGTAATGTTGCTCTTTTTAGACTTGATTAGACTCTATCCTTGATTGTGATTTAATGGCTGTTCACAAGCTTGTTCGCTCTTGCTGTTGCATATTAAGTACCAAAGTATCGAGCCAGGTCTGCCAAAGGCTTTCAAGGGACTATGGTTTCTCAAGGGAGATGAAAAGCCCTAAGTAGGCTAGCATTTTGATTCAGGACTTGGATTGTATTTGATTGTTCTTGATCACCAAAGATTTTGTCCGTAAATCCCTCTGGAAATGTTTAAGTGCTCAAAGACCTGTCTCAGTGCTGGATTTTACTCTCCTAAAATGCTATCTAAACAATCAAACAAAATCCTTTTTAAAGCAATTAGCACAAGCAATAGCAGTCAAAACAAATCCAAATGTAAGTTTTATTCACCTTCTCCTTTTCATTTTCCAAATGCCTATCTGAGCTATTGTACCAGAAAAAGCAATGTATGATTAGAAGTCAGCCATTTCTCGTATGCTTTGTGCATCATCTCTAACATCTCGTATTTGTGTATCATGGGTACTTGCATGGCCCCAATTACCATAATCTGTGCTTTTTAGCATACATTATTTTTCACTGTGCCCTTACAGAAGTAACGATAGACCTCACTCTCTAATAGGAAGATGCGGGGATTACCACAAGAAATCTACAGAGCAAGGGCTTGGTATGAAGTCCTGCTCATACGCCATTACCACAGAGTCACTTTTCCCATAAGTATCTAGTCTTCTCTGTTTAAACTAGGAGAGGATTAATTAAAGTGTGATAGTGATACACTAGTTAGGAGAATGTTTAAGCTAGGCTTGAAGTTATACCATATGCTTGAATAGTACAGCGAGAAATTAAATGTCTTCCGTAGTTTTCTGGACAAAGGGTCAGATGAGGGAAGATGTACACTGGCCAGTGGGAATGTGGGACCACGGAAGTATATTGATATCTTCTAGTGATGTGCTCCTTACCTTTGGCTAATATGTCTTTTATAAGCCCTAGTGAATTCATGGTGTCTAAGAAAATATCTGTAGGAATAAATAAGCTTTTAAAGTGTAGGTTGATGACACCTGCCTCTCGGGTGATGTTGAGAGTAGCCTGTCAGCAATAGCATATCTTAAACCAGAGCTGACTTCCACAGCCTGCATTAACTGTTGCTTTTCTAAAGAAAGAAATAGTCTAAGGAGTTGCCAGTGCTTTTTTATACCAGTGAGTATGTATTGACTTCGGTGGAATTATTTCTGGTTTACTCCTGGTAGCTGAGAGGAGTTTAGTTGCCAGTGCCTCTGCTTTCCTTTCTCATGTCTGGCTGTGGTTAATGTATCTGCCACAAGATTATTGCAAGATGAGGATTTCATTTTAGTTGAAATATGAACATCAACTGAGTGCTTTTGAACTGCATTTTATTCATTTATTAAGCAAAATATATTGATTATTAAAAAAAAAAGAGCAAAAGAAACTTATCACCTAGAACAGAATAGACTGGACTATTTCAGTTGGAAGGGAGCTACAGTGACCATCTAGCCAACTGCCTGACGACTTCAGGGTTGACCAAGTTAAGCCTGTTGTTAAGGGCATTGTCCAAATGCTTCTTAAACACTGACAGGCTTGGGGCATCGACCACATCTCTAGGACGCCTGTTCTAGGGTTTGATCACCCTCTTGGTAAAGAAATGCTTCCTAAAGTCCAGTTCAAACCTCTGCTGGTGCAGCTTTGAACCATTCCCTCACATCCTATCACTGTATCCCAGGGAGAAGAGACCAGTACCTCCCTTAGGAAGCTGTAGGGAGCAATGAGGCCGCCCCTCAGCCTCCTTTTCTCCAAACTAGACAAGGCCAAGGTCTTCAGCCACTCCTCACAGGGCATGCCTTCCAGCTCTGTCACCAGCTTTGTTGCCCTCCTTTGGACATATTCAAGGACCTTCACATCTTTCTTAAATAGTGGGCCCCAGAACTGCACAGTACTCAAGGTGAGGCCGCACCAATGCTGAATACAGTGGGGCAATCACCAATTTTGACTGGCTGGTCATACTGTGTTTGATGTACTCCAGGACACGGTTTGCCCTCTTGGCTGCTGGGGCACACTGTTGATTCCTATTGACCCTGCTGTTGACCAGCAGCCCCAGATCCCTCTCTGCAGGGCTGCACTCCAGCCACTCCTCTCCCAGTTTATGTCCGGTGTTACTCGGTCCTAGGTGCAGAATCCGGCATTTGGACTTGTTAAATTTCATCCCATTATTCATAGCCCAATGATTTAACATCAAGAGAGTCAACAGCACTTCCCAGTTTGGTAACATCAGCAAACATGCTAATGGTGCATTCAACCCCTGCATCCAGATCGTTGATAAATACATCGAACAGAACTGGCCCTAGAGTTGAACACTGAGGAATACTGCTGGTGACTGGTCACCAGCCAGATGTAGCCCCATTCACTAGAAATGTTTGGGGTTTTTTTGTGGGTTCCCCCCCCCCCCATAAATCAGAAATGTTATTTCGAGGTCAGTTTCAGCCAGAGAAAGTGAATGTCACAGAGCTCCGTTTGTCCATGGTTGTGGCGAACTTCCAGGCAGCCCCTGCCTCCCTGCCTGTCGCCCAGCCATCCCCTTACCTGCCCTCCTCTCTTGTCCTCTCACCTCAGCCTTTGCTCACCCGCTGGCTCTCCTCCAGCCTAGGCTGGCTCATCACGCAGCCCTTTTTGTACCCTCCCTGGACCGGCCATGTCACCGACCCCCCTGTGACACAGCCCCTGCCCACGTTCTGCCTGCTGTGACAGAGAACTTGTGGGAGGGCAGGTGCTAGGGGCTGATAGAAGGCCCAGCCCTCAGCTGCTCAGCAAAAAAGGGCTGTTGTTCTCCAGATTTACTCAAATGCCAACAGGGACAGCTCACTGTTTCTCCTGTCTGTATGGGGACAGCTTCTTGCCTGGGGCTGTGGTCACATCACAGCCCCTCATTGCCCCCAGCCCATCTCACCTCCCCTTGGCCTCCTCCTTGCTGTAGGGGTCAGGGCAGTGGGAGGTAGGGCCCAGCATGAAGGTGCGGACAAATAAATGCAGTGTCTAAACACTGGAGAGCAATTCAGCTGTAGAACATAGTGACCTTGTGCCACTTTGGCTGTCTGAAAGCCCAGTATCCTATGAGTATACATGAAATTGGCAGAATAAAATACATGCCTTTTTAGATCAGCTAGGTGGGGTACACTAAGGCATCTGAAATGGCACTAAATACTTATTTTAATTCCAGTTGTAATGCCTGGAACTCCATTGGCTTCATCTATGCACAGCTAGCTCACACCTGGCTGCACACCTGTGCTTGGGAAAGATACCAAGCTCACTAGCTTTTTATTAAGCACATTTAGAGATTAAATGCAGAAAGCTGTACATCAAGGCATGATTTTGCTGTGATAAGTAATGTGGTAAATACCAGTTATCAGGGAAACGCCATAGGAAATATGCATTTTCGACCCCTGGTGAGGAGATGCAATTGACTTGTTTTGAAAGTAGTCTTACAAGGGGGCAGGTTCTTGTACCCTGCTTTAAAACACTTGCAAAGATTAAAACCTCCAACATGCCTGTTCCCATCTAAGTGGCTCTTTTGTGATTGTATTCAACTCCATGCCTTCATCACTGCCTGCTAGAAGTCCTTCATTTTTCCACGGGGAAATAATCACCAGCTGAAGTGGATCAAGAATTACTTTTACGTGGATCATACTCTGCAACAAGTTTAATTACAGCTGAAGTGGCAGATATTCCCCTTGTGACACATCCTCCCTTTATTGGTACCAGAAGAAACATTTAGCAGTGGAGGAACTCCAAACTTCCAGGAGAATATTGTGCTTTTCTGCTGCTCTGACCAGGTGACTCTGACATTAGCCCAGCTGCACCTTTCATTTTCCTTTCAGGAGAGAAGCAATATATAAATTGTGATTTAGTACATACCCAGCACAAGGACTGGGTATGGGATTTTAAAATCAGCAAAATATTCTGCAAGCTTAAATTGCATGATAGTATTTTATTAAGGCAGCAACTCTGGATTTTGTTAAGATTTAATGTAGACATTTTTATTACTTATTAATCAAATGCCAGATATGTCAGGAATATGATTTAATTCCTACTTAATAATCCTCTAAATGCAAATATTGGAACTCTTTAAAACAAGCTGAATATTTTTTTCACTTGAGCTTGATGAAGCTGATTAAGAATTACCTGCAATAAGTTGTTTTAGTTCCAGTGTAGACTATCTGTTTAGTAAAATAAATTACCACCTCAGGGGAGCATAAAGAGAAACACTGGAACACACTAAGGGTGAGATTTTCAGAAGCACTTTGTGATGGCTTAACTCTGCTCTTTATTGTGAATTTTACCCTTCGCTTCAAATGGAGGAAGGTGGGAGAAACACCCAGTGTCCATCTCAGATAAATGGTGCACAGTGAATGCAGAAACGTTTTTTCTCTATGTTCTCTATAAAATGTTTGTTCAGCATTGCTACGAAATCCTAGTTGTGTTGCTAAACTCAAAAGTCTTCTGCCAAAGGCAAGGACAGGTTAAACTAAGTGAGCTGAAAAACAGCTGTTATACTCACTGGCAGTACTTTATTGTCTGTGTCTTGTTAGCTTTTTTGTTGGATTTGGCTCAGTTCCTTGAGAAACAATCCCATCTCTTGAAGAAATAAACCTCATGTTACCACCTTAAGATAATATGAAAAGTACTTGATTCTTCTGACTACATTCCTCCCATCTTCTTCTCTCTTTAAGCTGTGTTGTTTGGCCGTTTTTCTGTCGGCCCCTTTCCGTGCTGAACCTGATACCTGCAATATTTTTCATTGCCTTATCCTCTAAAAGCTCAAGCATATCACAGTGCTTGCCAGAAGCCATTCAAGCAAAACATTACCAGTTTATGAAATATCTTTAATTAATATGCATATACTTAGGAGAAATAGGTGGTGTTAAAGACTGTTCAGCCAAACCAAGCATCGTGCTGTTGTTTTTATCCACAGATCTCCCCTCCCTCGTTTGCCGGAATCTCTGTTGAATCATACCATTAAGCTGCGAGTCCTTCAGAGGGTGGGGGATTTGGGTTGTTTGCCAGGGGGCTGGGCCCCACCCTACCTTCTGGAGCCTGGGAAATAATAGACCGCGCTAGGGGAACAATGTGGATCCAATTTGAAGTCCGAGAAAGGAGGACATTCTGTGGCATATCAGAAATGCAGGGCTTTTAACCCACTTTCTCATGCCTTGGCTCTTGCTGATGTCCTTGAGAGCACAGTGATCAAACATGACACACAACACGCGCTCCCTCAGCTAAGCGCAGTGGAGCAGGGGCGGGCAGAGTTACGGCCTTAAATTTTAATTTTCCACGGTTTTGCGACAGACGGAGCGTAACTCTGCGTTTAGTATGTGCTGATTCACACGTGCATATGATGTGTGCTGAGAGGGAAGGCACCAGGGCTTCCCCCGTGCCCTATGGGGCTCCAGCCTCCTGCAGAGCAGGGCAGGGCTCGCAGGCAGTGGTGCTTTGCAAGCTAATGTTCCAGCAGCTATTCCCGGCCACCTCTTCTGCAAAGCTCCCAGATCACAGATTTATTAGTCGTTATTAATTGTCCTTCTGGATGTTGATAAAATACAGAGTGAAAAATATACTGAACAGTAACTGTGGTTTCTTTTCTTTTGGGTGCTGCAGTTAGGTGCATCTCCTAATGTAAGAAGCACAGTAGGAGCATAGAGTGAGTGAGGTGTCCTCTGGAAGTTCATTGCTGGAGAAAGTGAATGTAATTGCTTTTGAGAAGTGCATATATTCATTTCAGGACCCTGCTAATAAAGCTTCCATACAGAAGGAAAGAGAGCTTTCCATGCATGATCCTTTTTATGCAGATCGAAAACCTCTCTCCACAGCTGTCTTTTTCTAACTCTTAGTTTTATGCTAGAAGCTCACAGGTAACTGTGCACTGAGAAGGCTTTGATGAGGCAGAGGCACCATAAGGGAGGTCATCTGGTTTCATGTCCAGTCCTTAACCCTGGCTGTCTTTGCAGCCTTAAATAAATCACTTAGGCCAACATTTTTTGAGTGTTGATGTCTGAAGGTAGACATCCAAATTTGTAGTTAAGCATGTAAGTAGGACTGCTCTGATTTTTATAGACACTGACTCCCACGGTGTCTTTATTTGTTATATTGTGTGTGGGTCTGCAGCATTACTGAAAACTAAATGTGGATTTAGGTGCATAACGTAAGACAGCCAAGTTTGAGAATGTCATCCTTGATCTACACAAGCTTAATTTTTTGCCCCTCTGTTAAGCTAACCTAGTAAGGCTTACCTGGCTGAAACGGATGCCAGAGGGACTGATGGAGAGTGAGTTTTCTGATTATGAAAGTGTTTTGATCAACCAGTAGCTGATATTTTCTGGTTTATGAATAAAGACAGTTATTGTTACAATATAAGGAGGGAGATTTCTTCAGACCCGTTGCCCAAACATCGTGCAGTTGTCATGTGCAAATGTAGCAATCTAATACATTTCTGAATATCAAGAATGTGCTGTTAAACACAGCCTAGTTTGATCCACCCTCCACCAAAACAGATGAACTGCAGTTTCTTACCGAGCAGTTAGATAGCTTCTTAGAGACGTGCAATATCATACTGATGAGATAAGGGCTCCTTTGTGGTACTCTGGATTCATAAGCATGCTGGCTCGATGGGCAGGGACAGAATGTTTGATCATGTTATTAAAAAAAATAATAAAAATTCCACTGTTTTGGTGAAGTTTTGGGGCCACATTCTAATCTCATTTTCATCACACATCTCTGGCATAGAGAACAGAGGAGCTTACAGCTACATTGTGGGATAACTTCCTTTTCATCACGTGGGGACCAAAGCGTAGAGCTCTCCTTTTAAATTCTGCTGGTCCAGGTTTACAGTGGCAAGGACATGTTAAGCTTGCTTCATAATATAAAGGGTGTGAGGTCTGTGGCATACTTTAAAGGACTAGATTTGATGGTAGTAAGTGCAAGTGCAGCTTTCAGCTTGTTACAGAGTTAAGCTCCAGAGTGTGCATGTTAAAAAAGAAGTTCCCAGTGAATGTAATATTGTTTGCAGGCAGAAGAGTCTTCAAGTCCTAGTATCCCTCTCCCTTCCGTTTTGTGAGTGCTGTGACAACTCTGCCCCTTTTGGGGACGGACCAAAATCTGCTGCAACTTTGTGTGGAACATGTATCAAAGCCTACTTTTGTCTTGCTGAATTCAATGAGAATTTTGTCTTTAAATGTAGTGGCAGCCCTGCTGGATTCCTTCTGTTACACTTTATTCATTAAGGAGTTTATGTCCAGAAGTACTGACTGCCTCTTGCTTCCAGTGACTTAAACATGAGCTGACTGCTTATCACCCTTGAAAGGTGGGGTTCTTCCATGCAGAAGATTCCAGTTTAAACAGACAGCCATAATTGCTCAGAAACAATTTTCCCCTTGGTTCCTGATGAGACTGTCTTAAGTCAGGCTTGGTTTGGTTTGGTGTGCTTTGATACAGAGGTGTGACAGTGCTTTTCACGTAATTGGGTTAACACTGAAAGCGTTGTCTATTTTGATTAACATGGTGCAGTTTTTCTTTAACAGGTAGAGAACCAGTACAGACACAGAATCATTTTGACTGCCAGAAAAAACGTTCTTCAAGCAAATGGGTTTATCAGGTACTTGATCAATCTTTCAAAATCCAGCTGTTGAGCAGAATCAGCACAGGCAATTGTGTTTTCTGTGGTTTCAAGTAATGTGTCAGAAAGGATCTTGACTTTTAAGAAATGCACTGCCTGTGTTGTTTTTTTTCACTCTGAAGCCATGAAGCTGCTTTGCTCCAATTTGGATTCAAACGTCTTGTGCAGCACAAGGCTGTGTGCGGTACACAACTGCTGGAATTGTTTCTTTTTTTAACTGAGAGATTGGCAGCCACTTGGATGAGTCACAATGATGAGCCTAATTTTAGCTGGTATGTGTGTATTGGGAGAATCTACCAGAGACAGTTGCATCTCAAGGGCTAAGAGAGGTGAAGTGAATGTAGTTTTGGGGCTTCTTAGAAATCAGCTTTTGTGTCTGAATTCTGTTTCATTTCTTGTGGTTTTGTACAGTCATTATATGACCTTTCTGTTGGAATTCACCTAATTCCTTCACTTTCAAAGAGTTTATCAGAAGGAGACAATCTAGAATGACATCAATACTTTGATTGATGCTTGTTGGGTATGTGTCTTGTGTTTGTCTTTTGAACATAATGAAGTCCAGAGTTTAAGCTGTTGGTAATGTCCCAATTCATTTAATTTATCCATACGCAGCGTCTGCTGGTTTCCTCTAGCAGATACGGGAAGTAGTTTGAGAGGAGTTTAGTATATGCAATCAGAGCCCTCCAGTCATTCAAGCTGCATAATCTGGCTGCCAGTGCTCATGCCACTGTTTAGTGATTGCTACTGTTATTTTAAAGCAGTAGAGGTATTGTGCTGAATACTGCTTTTTGCTCTGTTGGTCCACCTGTATGAAAGTAATGCAGCCTCTGGCAGGAGCTGGTTCCTACTTCTGGCAGCCTGTTAGAAAAGCAATGGGAGCAGTGGTGCCTGCCTTTAAATGCGGTATATGTGAGAAAGAAAAGGCGTGTGTTTTTAATGGCATCTTGCTGCTCCCTAATGCATTATTCCTGTTTCCTGCGAGGCAAAGGTGTCAGACTGGATTATGCAAGGATATGGAGGCCAAGTTGTCATTTACTGCCCAAGTTGAGAAAGCAGCCATTAGCAGTACCCAAGTCCCTCCTCCGCTTTGTGTTCTGCTCAGCTTCTGTGTGCACCTAGGTAGTAAACTACCATATGTTGTTTATAGAGAATGCAAAGGCAGTGTATCATTTTCCACTTAATCAGGATGTTCCTAATCGGGAAATTGCCCAGAGAACTAATTAAAGCCAAATGTACTCAATAACTACTGTTTAAGAGGCACAGTAATTCTGCTTAGCAGGAGCATCCTCAGGTGATTTACAGGTACCTGGGCCACGTCCCGTTTTTAAACTGAACCTGGCCTCGTTTCTCCTCGGAGAGCTCTTACTGTTGTCTGAGTTATGGTGCAGGGAGTGTCTGTGCAAACAGCTTCTCTCACTGTCTGATCTGTATTGAAGCTCTATCTTTTCTAGACCAGGTAGGCAGTGTCCTTCAGTCATTGCTATGGCTGGGTACCCAGCCCTGCTCCTGGCAGAGATGCTTCTTCCGTTACCCCAAGGAGTCTCAGGCTGCGTGCTGGTGGTGGTGATGGTGACGGTCCCACTTAAGCTTTGCTTATGCTGAGCATAAACACCTCTTGGCCCTAGACACGTGTTCCTGATTTGCACTGCTGCTTGTGTTGTCCTGGCAAACTATTTGTTCAGCTGCGCAGCAGCTAAATCTGGATACTGGTCTGGCTGAAAAATAACCCAGAGAAAGGGGGGAAAAAAGAAGAGAACAGAGGTGTCTCATCCAAACCCATTTTCTAGCCTGGTTCACTATGTGGCTGCACAAACAGCTGTACAAGCACAAAGAAGGGAGTGGTGGGAATAAGTGGGTGAGGTCAGGGAGAAGGGAGGCTATTTAAGCCAGTACTGCTGCCAAAACATTACTTGCCAAATTACTTCTCAGCTCCTCTGTTTTCTTGAACATTTCCTCACATCTGCTTTGTCACAGTAAAGTCTTATGGATGTTACCACTTCTGCATAATAACGTAACAGCTGTACTGGTTCAGACAAAGATTTCATCTAGCCCAATATCCTGTCTCCAACAGTGGCCATAATAAGCAGACCCAGGGGGTAAGAAGGGGACACGCATGTCTGATACTTCCATGAACGTTCTCTCAGCCTTAAACAATGTTTAGCTCAGGGGATTTCTTGAACCTGATATGGTTCATTTACACAGTAACTCTCAATGGATCTCTTGAGTACTTGTCCAAGTCAAGTACTCCCCTGAAGGCCACGTAAAATCATAGTGTTCATGACATCTTTTGGCAAGGAGTTTTCCTACTTGGGATAATCATGAAGTCCGTAGGCAGGACAGACCTATAGTACCAACATGAATGGGCTGGGGACCACGCTGGCCCAGAGGGTGACAGTTGTGGGAGCAGCCCAGGACTGTCACACCTCTGCTCAACGAGCATGCCCTCCAAACCAGGGTAGCTCCAACTGTTCCTCCTGTTGGGACTGCACCCTGACTTGCCATGGCTCTCAGGTCATGTCTAGGGATTGTTGGCCGTGTTGGCATGAGCCAAATAAGTGTGGGGCCCCTCAATGGCTCCCAGCATGGGCAGGTGAGTTCCAGTGTTTGGGGGTGCTCCCAGGTGCTCTTTAATTTACAGAAGGAGGTGCAGCCATGATGCCTTCAGTGAGACGTGTGGATTACTATCACTGGGTTATTCCTAGATTGGCATTTTTAACCTCTGAGGGTTTAGGAAGATGATAATTTCCTAGAGGAGATGATAGTGCTTATTTAGTATGCTTAAATGAATAATTCCATTGAGTCAGGTTTAATGCCCAGTCCAGTCATCTGTAACGTATTGTCATTATTTTTATTAACATATCTTTTTACATAATGTTGACCCACCTGTGCAACAGATAAAAATACCGGGGAAAAGGCTTCTCTGAAGAATTGGAAGTATCATGAAGTTGGTAACACCTGCTAGCTACTGCTCACCAAAGATGAAATATTTCAGTTGTCTCAGTCCACTATGTGAAAGAAAAATGTGACAGGACACTTTCCATAAGCCAGTGAAGTGTAATTAAGTTCTCAGCTGGTGTGCTCAGCTGAAATGTCCAGGAAGGAGCAGTCAGGATGCACATTATGTGTTCTCCTCTGAGGCTGAGGGTTGAGTTCATACCTGAAAGCACACCAGCAAGTGGAAAAGCTTGCAGTCTGCATCAGTTTTGTGGGCAAATGAAAGTTTTTTACATCCTAATTGTGGTAGTTTAACCCCAGCCAGCAACTAGGACCACGCAGCTGCATGGGGTAGGGAGAAGAGGGAGAAAAGGAGGGGAAAGGAAAAAAGCTTGTGGGTTGATACAAAGACAGTTTAATAGAACAGTAACAGAAGAGGAAAATAATACCAACAATAATAATAATAATAATAATAATGGTAAGAGAATATACAAAATAAAGTAATACCACACAATATACTTGCACCACCCGATGATCAATTGCCCAGCCTGTCCAGAGTAGTGACCGCAGGTTCCTGCCCCCCAGCCAACCCCTTTTTGTATACTGAGCATGACGTCTGTGGTATGTAATATTCCTTTGGCCAGCTTGTTCTATCTGTGCTCCCTCTCAGTTTGTATGGGAAGCTGAAAAAGTCCTCGATTAAGATAGACATCACTTAGCAACAACTAAAACAATATGTATTATCAACATTATTCTCATACCAAATCCAAACCACAGCAGCCACTAGATAGAAAATTTACTCTGTCCCAGCTGAAACCAGGACACAAATGCTTGTCTAATTCCGTTGGGATTCATGCTAGATCATACACTGGATAACTCTGGATACCGTCATTTTCTGTGCACATCTGTGCTTTGTGACCAAGTCAGTGAATTGCAGTGCTGCTTGAGAAGGGTGAATCCGCTGAGACAAGACCATATTGACAAATGAGGGCAAATATTAAATGTTTGTTTAGTGGTGTGTTTGATGGAGATTATAATTGTTGCTAGACTGTACATATCCATTTACTGGGATGGGAGGAAAAACTCTTTTTACCTGATGTTCATCGTGTTTCTCACAGTAATCCGTGCTTAGGCCTGCAAGGCAGCCCTGATCACAGCGGCGCTGGCTGAGCCACCTGAGTTGCTTTGTCAATGAGGAACACACACAGAGAGAATAAAATTACCTGGTATTTATTTGCACATTAAAATCTTTTTATGAATAGGCTGTACATTCCATTCTTCCATCCCCTTGGGATGCGATTCCTCCTTTGTAAGATATTTGCAATTTATGTAAATGGTTGTGATTGCCAAACTAATCAAACCAAGGACAAAAGCAATCACAGCCGCTCATCTAGCATCCAGCTTCCCTACTTCAGCCCCCACATTAGCTTCTACTTCATTAAAATATATATGACCCAATTCAAGAGCTAATTTGGACGAAACCATTAGGCTTCTGTCCTCATCACTGGTAGAAGTCTGAGGTTCATTTTCACACATGAGTGAGCAGTTGCAGCTTTAAGATGCATGAAGGTTATTGCTGTGTATGTGCATATGAAAGGGAGAAGGAAAGTGGTAGACAGTGGACATACTCCTATTATTTCTGTAACAACATCGTTTTATAAGGTCTTACTTGTGCTCCACCTGTGGAACACTAGGCAGGATATAAAAATATATGGATGAGTTAAACACATGAAAGGAAAATTGAGCCTCTGAGAAGGGAGAGTGGCAAGATGCTCATGTTGCATTGTAACTGTTAGGTAGCTAATAGAAAAGTTGTCAGTGGTCTCATTGAAGTCCCTGGTGGAAAATGGCTGGTTGGTTCTCCAGAGGTGTTTGGACTAAGCCCAGAGAATCTCTACACACTCTGCAAAGCTTTTTGGTTTGGTTTGGTCTGGTTTGTTTTTGTTTTTTTTTTTCTATTGGGTAGCTGGTTTAAATGCCTTAACTTCAAAAGAAGCCCTTAGCAGGCAGATTTTGCAAAAATATTCAGAAGATTACAGATTCAGAATCTCAAGATAGTTTTTAATCCGGCAAATCCAAGTAATTTATCCCAGTAATTTCCCAGTCTTGGGAAGGATGCCATGACTAGATTGTGTCAGTAATATCTACCGGCATGTGTGGCTGGCAGGGGTTTCTTCCCTGGAGCCACTATCTGGGGTATCAAGTTACTCTCCGGACTGATGGATGAGTCACTAGAATCTCTGTTTTGTTTGTGCGTTTTATCAGAGATCATCAGGCAGCCGTCAGTATGATTGACTAACTCCACGCCAAGTGTCAGGCAAAAGTAGCTGAACTGAAGTAACACAAGTGACAGCTAAAGAATAAGCAACAATCTGTCTTTTCAAATGAGTTGTTCTGTTGGCAATTTGACAAATTGTACGGTGTAACTGAAAGTTCTAGTTAATATGTTACATTATTTTATTTCAAAATATTCTGTTATGAATTGCTTACATTTAAATTCTGCTGGGTAGAATGCTTAATGGTATCAGTACAAATACAATAAAATTGACATAAAAATGCTGAGACAGTGCAAGTCTTCTGAGATTTATTCCTAAATGTACTTGTAAATTCCTGTTTCAGCATTTTTAAAAATAATTTGACATTTTTGTTTTCTACAAAATAGCATGTAATAGGAGAGTTCTTGATATAAATGGACAAGAAGGAGAAAGGGTGGGATTGAAAACAATTTGTTTGCTCATAGAAAACCTCCTGCAAACTTTTGCTTAGCAGATTTATTTGGGTGCCATATCAACTGTTTGATCTAATTTGTCTGCTTGCATGGGTAATTCATGTTTTTCCTATCCTAAGAACACCTGACTTCTTTTATCTTTGAGTGTGATCAAAATTACTCTGGTTCCGTGATATAAGGATGACATTTTAATGGAACATGTAAATAAGGAGTATCTCCATGAACTCCAGTTTTGTTGCACAAATATATACCAGGAATGCTGAAGAGTTTTCTTCCAAACTTTTGTTTTTCCTGGCTGGTTAATGCCTTGGGAGAGCTCACAGCTCTCGTAATCATCAGTGTTTTCCCATGTTTTTTGAAATTACTCTCATTCTATAAGAAAATGTGAATCATGGTTAATTGAGCAGTGGTTGTATTAATTTATTATGAACATATTTCAAGGTCTTATAATTTGTTTCTCACAGTCTGGCCAGTCGGTGGCTTGTACGTGGCTAGCTAACGATATAGCTTGTAAAAAGCTTTACTGGAAAAATTGAAGTGTGATTTTAAACAATTGCAGTTTTACTGGTATATGTCCCTCTGGGGATATCCTTATTCTAAAATGATCCTTTTTTTTCCTTTTTTCCCAGACTGACAAATCAAATTTCTAACTAATTTGAAATATTCTCCTCTGATTCCAGAGTAAGCATCCCCACATGAAGAGCTATTTGCAAGCAATCAAGTGGCCATATTTTAAAAACTTGCTGTGAAGGTGCTTCAGATTTCCTTGTTTTATTCTGTGTTGCAAAGGAGTAGGAGTGTACATTGTCAGCTACCGTGCTCGACTGAAAGTGCTGTGTCAATCACATGTGATCATTAAAAATGTCCACCCTCCATTAAATCGCTAATATTCTATCTTGGGGTCCAATTGTTTAGATGTTTGCAGCAGCTTACAGTATCTAGGTGCTTTAGGTTTCCTGTCATGCTTGTTAGTCTGATACAGTGTGAAGACACACTGTTTCTGTTGGCAGGTACAGATTGTAGATTAAGCACCAGTTGTATGGCAGTGTGTCTCCCGTTTGTCTTCGTCACTGCTCCCGGCTCGTGCTGTGGTGAAGATTTGTCCAGTAGTCTCCATAAGAACAAGAACAGACAGCAGGAACAGATTTTCATAACTATAACTTCTTTTAGGCGACCTTGCAAAAGGCAAAGGTATTTTTTTTGCACATGGCATTCCTCAAGTTTTAATCTCATCCCTGGTGATGATAACTGCATGTTGTTGGAAGAAGCGTAGACTGCAGTGTCATTGTTATGTTGAGGCTTGGGCATAACTCAGAGGATAAGGGAAAGCTGCTTTCTAGTTGCTCTGCTGAAATCGAAGCAGCATCTTCTCAGTGTCACTCTGGTGGGGCTGGTACTCTTCTTGCTGATGTGAAGCCTCTCCCTCATGTTTTGGTCTGATTTAAGCACCATTGGCAAAAAGATGTGTGACTCTTCTGGTGTAGTTGATATGACCAAGTTTATTCCTCAAAATGGGTTGATACCGGAGTTCACACAGGGGCTAGGTGGTTATGGCCTAACATAGATGAGAAGGAGCAGAGACCATTTAAATAGAAGATTGCCGGCAAGTTATTGCTGAGAATATAACCCCTGCTTGCCCTGAA
The DNA here is from genome assembly GCA_008711295.1 of Anarhynchus alexandrinus. Taxonomy (NCBI): domain Eukaryota; kingdom Metazoa; phylum Chordata; class Aves; order Charadriiformes; family Charadriidae; genus Anarhynchus; species Anarhynchus alexandrinus. The sequence goes on from VUYV01000027.1 coordinate 503,396, forward strand.
GGTATTTATCTGTTCTCTAATAGCTGAATTTGCAATGACATCTTACTGCCTGTGGCAACTAGCACCGTAAGAACTTTTTCTTTCAGATACAGGCTTTGTATCTAAACCTTTAAAAGGCTGCGGTACCCGCAGAAGCTAGCGTCTGTGTGCTGGAAGCAATGAGGCTGTGGTAATTTCAGCAGACCCCGCTGCAGCTGCAGCGAGGCTGGTTGGCGCCAGTGGCCCCTGGCTGCATCGTCTGACTTGGGACTACCTGCTCTGCAGCTGGGGAGGGCAATTTCAGAGAGGAAAGGAAGGGAAGGGAGGGCTCTAAAACTCTTCCCACTCCTCTACGCTCCAGTCAGCCCTTTTCTGTGTGGGGTTCTCCACCGATGAGAAGCTGGGGTTTTTTTGGAGGACATAGACCTGCTGGCATCACTCCAGAAAGTTTTAGACATGACAGTGCTTTTGAGATCCATCGTGGAGAGCTGTGGGTGGAATGTCTTGGCAAGAGTTTAAAAAAGAAAGACAATTGCACTAACCTTGCTTTTCCTCCCCTATTTAAAACAACTAGGATGTTGGCATTTTTTCTTCCATTTTCAGAAGGATGAACACTAATCCAGAAGTGGTGATGATAAGGGTTGATGGGTTTACTTTTGTTATGTAGTGAGTGTTGTATTATCCTTTTGTTCTGTGATTTATCGTTAAAAATAAAACTGCTGACAGTTCTGAGAAGGGGAGGCTTGGTTAACAGAAATATTGAAATGAAAAAATAAATAGATGAAAAATAATTACATTCTTTATTAGTGAGTATGTTTTCTTTCAGGCTAATTTTGCTAAGGCAGATAATAAAATTATGTTATCTAAATTCGAACAACTATATTTAAAATACTTTATTACTTTGTTGGCTACTCCCTTTTTTACTGTACGTCCCCAGAGTTTTGAAACACAGAGGTCATCTTAAAGTATCCCACCATTGCCTTAGTTTGCAAATTACTTCCTTGAAATACCAGCTGTACATATTTTGCATTTAATAAATTAATTTATTAAGGAAGCAAGAAATTGATTATTCAATTACTGTGGATCAGGCACCAAACATCTTAGTATGTTAGATGAAGCATGAAGCTGATCAATAAAAATCGATTTCATCAGCATTTCTTAGCAGTGAACTAGCTGCTTGGGAACAAACGAAAGCACACGCTTGCAAACGCCTCTCTCCTCTAAATATTTTCAGATGATGTGACTGAAACACAAATGTCCTGTGCAATAGATCTGTGTATAACCAGGGAATTTGTTATGTGTGAAATCCAGTTTGCATTTCATTCCTGGAAAAAAGTTATATACATGTTTGTTAGTATTATATATGTCTGAGTGAGATATATGGATCCCATGAGTAAAAAACATGTTATAAAATCTACATGCAGAAAAATTTTGCGTATCTTAACATTAAAGCTGTGCTGAACACTGGCAACAGTCCAGTATCAAAACTGTCACGGTTTGTATGTGTCTGCCTGTTTCCTTCTTCTTAAAGATCCTTTAAATCTTTGCTTGAGAGCAGGCTCTTCCAGGTAGTTTATAAAGGGTGCTGCCAAACTCTTCTCGTAGTGGACATATTAGAGGCCACGCAAAACAAAACAAGTCTTTTCACTGGGAATTTATGTGCTAAGTGATTGCTGAACATTTTGCTACTTTTTCTGGGGGTGGAGTGTCAAAAATGTTCCTGTTGCAGTTGATAGAATGGATCATGTCTTACTACGTACTTCTTGAGAATGACAACATATATCTATTTTGGGATGCAAGCAATAGAATATAATGACCCTGTCACCTTAACACAAAATTTCTTAATGGTGCTCCATTTGGATTCTAAATATGCAGGCATCAGGCCACTGCTTGCTGTTGTAACTGTCTACAAAATAATGATTGTGCTGGGCAGTAGTGTAATTATTGCACTTTTGTTTGCATATTTGTTTAATAATCTTCAATTTGGATTCTCCAGGCCAAGTTCTGCACTGTTCTAGATAAGTCTTAGACCATCGATCTTTGACAAATATTGAATATGTTTTGCGTAGTGTACTGAGATTAAGGAGATGACAGTGCTATTATTCTAGTGGCTTTAGGGGAGTTCCTTTCCATTTACACCTAAGTAACTAAGATCAGAGTCAGGTCATTGGTGTTTGGAATCCCAATTTTTTCTTTTTTCTTTAGTAGAATCCATCTAATGATATTCAGCTGCTTGAAAATTTTCAAGGGAGCCAAAGTAAGTATTGCTTGGGGTCTGGGAGTCTTTCCTACCTTTGAACAGTTTTATTTTGAAAATAAAATTGTGCAAGCTAATTTTAATGCCTTTTGCAAAACTCTGCTTATGATCTATTGTTTGTGTTATTGGTACACTTTCTTCCAGCCTGAGATCTCCCAGCTAGTCCTGGGAGATGTTGTAACAGTAGAATAATTTTTATCCCTCTATCTATGAACCTGTAAAAACTACTACCACCACAAACCTACACGGATGAAGGAAGCAAAGCAAGTTAAACTCAAGGCAGATTTATGTCCCTCTTCAGCCAAACACTTCAGCATGCATTCGACTACAGACACGGGTTTAATCCATTTTTAGTCAACAAGTCGCTTAAGCGCATGACTAAGTCCCACTGCATTACCATAAGAGGTGAGCGTGGGCATATGTACTTTGCTAACTTGGAGTCTATTCCACACATAAGTGCAAGAGTCTGATAGCGTCGCGTGTGTGACGTTTGTGCCATGGTAGCTAGGTGTAAAGCCACAGACTCAGGGTGAATCATCAACATCACCACAGCAACAAATTTCTTTATACTCAAAACCTTTGTGTCTTATGAGACAGAATCTCTCATTACACAACCGTGGTAGAGCAGTAAGGAGGTTTTTACTGGAAAGAACCAAGCAGGGAGGCTTGCATGTGTTGAAGTTCAACCAGCACCCCTGCTTTGCTTTGCACAGGAGGTCTCAGTTTGGACTTCAAGTCCTGTAGTTGCCTCCCAGACAGTGCCCTGGTGCTCTCATGGACCTGCAGAAAGCTGTGGCCATCCCCGCACTGATGGCCTTGCAAGGAGAGGGGCACTGGGTACCCCGCTGCTCCCTGGCACCCGCCTGCAATCCACAAAGGAGCAGACTTTGTTAAACCCCCACACATTTGTGTATCAGTGGCAGCTACATCTAATTGCGCCATGTAGGGCCATCCATGAAATTAAATTATTTGATATACCAGATTCTCAACTGGTGAGATTCAGTACCTGAATTAATTACAATGATGTAAACCAGCCAAGGGGAGGACCCATCTTCCTGTGTGTGTTTTCCATTCGGAGAGTTTGCTCACTGAAGCAGACATCTGAAGTCCTTTTTTTTTTTTTTAAATAGCAACATAAATTGATTATTTTGAGAGAATGCAAATGTTCTGAACAAACCATTTTTTTACCTATTTTGGGTTGAATGATTGTGCCTTAAACTGAGGCTGGTATCCCTTCCAGTCTCCAGCAGGGTGATGAACTTTCTAGAATGAATTTTGTGTTGTCCTATTCTCCTCACTCTCATGGGTACAAATGTTTCTGTGAGGGCTCTAAAAAGAAAAGATACTTTTTGATTCTTTGCATAGCAATTTGTAGTCAGTCTGAGATTCCTTATGGGATATATTTTGTCAAACACCTATCAGTCATGTAGTATTCTCCACTTTGTTGAATTCTCAAAAAAGGCATAGGATTGTGTTTTCGACTTGGTGCTTTAAAATGATTTAATAATCATGATGAGTCAAATGTTTTATGAGGCTTTTTGGCTTGTGTATGCTTTTCTTGATATGGATGAAGGCACTTGAAGCTGAACCCAGAGCAAGGGTCAGAAAAGGGGTTACGATGAGATGACCATCATGGGAGTCCTTTTTTCCCCCCATACTATTTATTTTGATAATAGAGCTCTTGATGGCGGCAGAGAAGAGATGCATGGCTGCTTGCAAGCAGGAGGGCCTCGCAGGCGTAGCAAGGTTGGGTGCCCCTATGAAGAGTTGGCCAATATTCTTTCATTTGTTGTGATAATTATAGTTTGAGGTTTTTTCTGCTTCTGAAAAAGAGCAGGAGGAAAAGAATATTAAAAACTACACTGAGAAGATACTGCAATGACTATTCCTCAGTTGCTGGCTCTTGCAGCTGTGTGCTTGCTGTTGTTCTCTACCTCAACAAGTTCATTTGGATGTTGTAGAGATACTTTTAAATCTTTTTTTAAAAAAACAAACCCAAACTGAAGTAATTTGTGGTTCAACAGGGGGAGACAGAAGACATGTCTGGCCAGCTCATCTTTGTCTTTGCTTAATGACGTTCTGTCCTGGCGGTTATATTGTGGATCTGTCTAGGCTCATTTCCCAAAATTTAAATCCATCTATAATCAGAAGTTAATGTGGTAGAGTTCTGATTCTGTGCTCTCTCTCTTAATTAAATTATTTGAGACATATTTTGTTGAATAGAGCCAGTGCTATCCAGAAGTTGTAACCTTCTGTCTGTCTTGCAGGAAATAAATGCTATTCCATGGGTATCCTCATCAAGAATAAGAAGCTTCCTTCCCGGACAAATATACTTCAGTTTAATGGTTTATGTTTACATCAGTCTCTGTTAAACTTAGACTAAGATTTCATGCCAGAAGAGTGCCAGCTAGTGCAGAGAAGCCTTTCCAAATGCTCTGCCAAGCTCTTTCAAACATACACTGTTCTTAATATGATACAGTCTTTGGGGTTTACTGACTTAATAGGCTTCAGCTGTCTTTGGACTGGCAGTACTTCTACAATATAAGTGTTAAGCATACGTCAACTCTGCATTTTAGTTCTGGGAATGAGATTTTATCCAACTTGCAAATTCTTAGGTTTTGCTTATTGACAATATTTATAGTTGATATTTTGAATTTTTAAGTGCTGGATGTGTTATACAATATGGTTGCCCTCCATGACTAAATATTTGTAAAATTTGCTATCTGTCATAGCTCTTTTTTAACCAATAAAAAAAGGAACACTTTCATTGCTGAGAACACACTCTCCTGTGTTAATGGATGTGAAATAAAGGGTGAAAAAAGCTTTATGGTACAAATCTGTTAATACAAAAATGCACAGGAGAATTAGAGAACATGTAAGAGGATATTTTCCCCAGGTAATATAGCCTGTAGCTTGTGACTCTGCAAAGCAGATGATGTGTTAACTGTACAGCTCAAAAGAAACATTTCCATTGTAGTTTTTGATCATTTGAACCAGTCAAGACCCTTATCACTGCTCAGTCTTGAAGAAATAGATGACTTTTTTGTCTTGAATTAACCATTACATTTGTAGTTCAGCAATATTTAAATACTGCATAAAGTCTCAGAGGTTTCATTCCGTTTTTGATGTACACATTATAGTAATTTTTTGAAGCAGAGTAGTCCTTTCCAGGCACAATATAAGGGTTGCTGAATAGTTCATGTTTAATTCCTGAAATGTACATTTATAGGTATATTCCTGGAGATGAGGCAAATGTAATATAACATTATGGTTTTCTTTTCAGTCCACATGATTAATTTTTTCTCATGATATGGATTCATCCTAAGATTTATCAGTTTCAATTTATCAGGTCAATAATGGCCTTCTCTCCAGATGTAATATATTGAGCTTAACAGACAGCAGCCTTTTAACATTTCTGTCTTCTAAATTGCTATTTACGAGAAGACGAGTCAGTGGAATCAGCTGGGTTCACATTTTCCCAGGTCTTCAGAATGGAAGACACTAGAGGAAAATAAACTTCTGAGTGCCTTCTGGGTCTAACCAGCAGAGGTGGGTTATTCTCTGCCTACAACAACATATCATAAGATATTCTTTGCTGTCCACAAGCTCATAAATTGTACTGCATGCTATCAAGGGATTGTAAAATATGACCTCAAGAATTTGATATTGAGGGCTAGATAATACCTAGGTTCTTTATTTACTATGAGGATTCAGAAATAGTTTCATATTTAATGGCAGTTATTGATTTACTAGGATTTTTATTCTGTCCTGAGGGGCTGGAAAGAGGGGAGTGCTTTTGCTCATGCATAAAGTAACAGCAAACAAAATTTTCAAATCCCAGCCACATCAAAAGGTACATCCCTAAATCAGCATAATCTAATTGATAGTCTTTGGACTACTTCTACAGCTTTCTTTCTGTTTCCCCGAGAGGAATCAGAGGAGATGGGGATTAGCTCCTCCTGTACATGGAAAGGCACTCAGATCTGTCAGTCCCACATCAGCCTGGCCTATGAGAGGAGCCCCAAAACTGGGATGTGTTGTGCGTCTTATATCTGAGGTTTTATCACTCCCTCTTAAATAACCAAGTGACCTGATCTATATCAGTGCTAAGCACCTCTAGCCTCTGATAACTTTCATACGTTTCATGGTGTTCATAATTTGAAAACAAGATATTTAGATAAATGTGGACTTGGTTTTCCAGCTTTAGGATGAAGCTTTCAGAATTTCAGCCTTTATTTCAATGACATAGGTATCGGTGTAGTTTTCTGGAATAGTCTTTTAGATGCATCACCTCATTGGCTACTCTTACCTTCCCTCCTTCCTTCTGCTCATCTACACCTCCACCTCATCTACAATCCCCTGAGCAGTTACAGCTGCTATTCTTGCACTCATCTGAGTCAGCCATAGCGAATACTGCTGAATGAAGACATAACCCTGACTCCTCTCCACCCCGATGTTTTACTCTGTTATCCCAAGATGCCTCAAAGAGCAGGGATGGTCTGAACATCCGTGTGTCGGTGCAGTTAGAAGCCTGTATCACTGTTGTCCAGAGTTCCAGCAGCTCCATGCTATTGTGCCTCTGTCTATGTTTAGAGGCTGAGGCCTTTACGTAGAAGTAATGTTCATTTTTAAGCTTCAGAATACAGTGATGTCTTAGTTGTATGGCTTGCATGACTAACAGTAGTTTTGATACTACGCGGATTTGTTTGCAAGAAGACCTTTCCATAGACAACCTAGTTGGTTCAGTTTTTTAAGGTGGACAGGACAGGTTTTTAATGTGTAAATTTGGTAACACAGCATTTGTGTTGTGCAGGCTTGGCCTGTTTCATTGAAGTAGCAGATTTCATGTGTTCTTTGTATGTGCTAATTCTAAATATTGTCTACTTCCTTATCTTTTTATATGTTGATATGCAAGTTGACAAAGTAAGTTGGAAAAATTGAATTAATATAAAATGTTAATTGTTTAAACAAATACTTTAGATGACCAACTCTTTCATGCTCATTACCAAAAAAGGAGTATTTAAAATATATTCATCAAATTCTATGTGAAGTTTGCAAAACAGTTGAATTTCTTTCACTGAGTATTGGTAGTTTTCTGTAGCTTCACTTAACTCATTGAAAGGATCTGCTTTGTAATGTACCTGAACTCTGTAAGCCTCACTGGGAATTTGGTCCATTCAATGAAGACACTTTTAATTCATTAGGCAGCCTGGTGTATTCTTAGAAAGAAAACTTCAAAGTGTCTATGAAAGATTTGGTATGTATTGAATGAGTACATGATATGTGTACTGCAGAAAGAGAGGATCTGATTTATCTTGTGATCTCTTGCCTATATAAAAAACTTGCAATATGTTAACAAGGTTGGGATATTGTTGCTATCACATATTGGAGGAAAGCCAAGCTCTGCTCGTATTTGGCTTCAATTCTAGTAAGTAATTTTTGATTATTTCAATTAAATTATTCAGTTTATGTAATTCCATAATGCCTTGATAATGTAGAGGCCTGTGCCGCACACCTGCAATGCCATTTCACATAGTAGCTACTATTTGGGAGGAACATGATAGAAAATAGTAGAGTAAAAAAAAGAGTAGAATATATACTTGCTGGTTTCACCGGTGGTTACACCAAGAGTTTTACAGTGTGTCTGTTCTCTAATACATTCCTGTCATGCATTGTGCCAACACCCTCAAATAAACATAATAACAGTTTGGAAGAATAAATGATCGATTTCTACCAAAACAGCAATTCGGGACATCTCATATTGCTTGGTCTCATGTTGGAAGTGCTGTCTGCACTTGAGGCAAGCCTGCAGCTGTTCCCCACACCATTTCAGGTCTGTGGTTTGTGGCATTCGGGATCTGGTACCATCCAAATCAGAAGGCATATGGGTCAGGATGAAGCAGTATTTAAAATACCGGTCTCAGAGCATGAGTTCTCTCTTTTCCTTTTCTTCAGTAACATTGAGGTCTTTCAGTGGTGCCTGTTCAAAATAACCATTTTCTTCTTTAAGGAACAGAATTATGCAATTGCCATAATGCTCCTGCTGGGTTTGCTGACAGGGCACTGGTGTATTTGTAAGGGTTGCAGTTGGAAATACAGCTTCTTCTGTCTTGGGCAGAGAAGAAAGAAATTGTACTTTTTACTGCGTAGCTGTCCAGAATGGAAATGTTTAAAGGAGAGAATTTTCTAGTGAGTCATAGATATTAATGTAGATACTGATTTTTTTTTCTGGCTGTCTCTACTAATTATCTGATAGGGAACTACCCAACCAGAAGGCCAGGCTGTTGCTTTCTAAGCTTAAGATACTTTCATTGTTGGAATCTAAATATAAAGCTGCAATCAATAGGATGATCAGTTTTCTGCAAGCAAAGGGAGCATAGTGTATGTTATAATCACTTTGTGTATATGTAGCTTGTTGAAGTGATTAGAAAAATGATGGCATCAGCCTTTTTATTACAGCGGTTGGATTAGTTAGGGCTTCGGCTTGCAATATTATCTCAGAAACAGCAGATAAAGCAGCTGTTAGGGAAGCTTTGCTTGTTCCCATTTACAAGGAGCTCGCACCTGTATTTGTTTATTTTCCAGTGTGTGTGGAAAAGCTGAGAGCATAAAGCCACTGAGTGGCCAGAAATGATACCAGTCCATTACAGTTTTCATGGTTCATATTTTTTTTTGCTGTGCTGTAAGTAGTTAATCTGAGCCACCGATGGAAACACACATAAACCACGTGCCTCCATGCTACAGTGATGCTACTGTTTGCCTTCATCTTTCCCGAGTCCTCAACCTGCAGCCTTCTCCTGTGTTGAACAGTCCTTCCTTGCGCCTAATCCTGGCTCAGCAGGACCCTCTCTGGAAGTACAACTTTGTGTGTGGGAGAACCTGAAGAGTCAGGTTGTGATTTCTGTTTTAACTTCCCCAGGTGCATGGATTTCTACTGCTTATTGATCAAAGGCAGTAGAAATAAATACATGCATGCCAGGATTAAGACATACAGACACCATGCAACTCTTCCTTTCTTTGGGCATATATAATTTGAAGGGTAGATTTTCAAGTTTTTTTGGTGTTTGGGGTTGGTGGGTTGTTTTTTAACTTAACCTTCTTAAATCCTCTCTGGGCTTTGAAATACACATAGTTTCATTTTCAAAGGCACTGAATAGTGGATCTCCTGACATCAGACGCTAAGTACTTTCAAAGATTTATAGGTAGAGATTTAGAAATCCAATTTAGTTTCCAACAAAGTATGAAGCTTAAGATATTTGTTAAGCTTTATTTTTAAAAAAAGTAAGAATATCAGTATGTATTCCCATCAAGATGATTATTTCTTTGCATTCACAAGCATATGAATGAAATATTCCTTTTTCAGCTTGTGGTGATGGTTTTTATTGATGCTTCACCTAGAAAAAGTTTTTCCCGAAATGTAGTTTACATTTGGAGTTAAACAGCAGGCTTCGGTGAATTTCTTTTGACAAGGACTTTATTATTTGGCATTCAGCCATTGAAAATACACAGCCCTTGCTGCTTTGCTCAAGGCTGCATTGTTCATCGAGAGCAGAGCTATCGTGCAAGATCATGCAAAATGAGGGGGTTGTAGAGGCAGCTTGGTTAAAGGCTTTGCAAATTTAAGACAAGTCTTTAAAATATTTCTGAAATGAAAAGGAAGCATTCATGTACTGGTGAGACGTGTTTGTGCAGACTCCTGTTTGCCATGTGTGTCTTCGTAGTCATATACCTTGTGCTAAATGTAGACAGATAGGGCCGTATCAGATCTGTACAGGAACAATAGTTAAATTTGCTTCACTGTCAAATTGAACACTGTCAAATTTGCTTCAGTAAAAATGTTCTGCTGTTGGCATTATTTATTAAACTAGGAGGCTTCCCTTAACAGTTATGGCACGCAGATGAAGAAAGGTGATCTTGAAAATAGCTTGGACCTAACCCATATAAAGACTTTCATAGCTCAGCATCAACATCTTGAGCTGTATTAGGGTTAACAGGGCAGTCATATGGTCTGAAAAATTGTTATGTTGTGTTCCTTGTGGATAGCTGCTTTCTCCACTGCTTGCAACTTTTAAGTGATCTACAGCTGCTCCATGTGAAAATCAATACAGTAATCCAGTCCGGAGGTCCTAAGGTGTAGCAGCAGTGGCAATTATGCTTTGACAACAGACTCCTAAAGTGTGTGGTATGGCTTCATTACAGTGAATAACTTTAAATATACTGCCAGTTTTCTGAGGCTCCTCTGATCAGGGCTGAGCTGGTGCGGAGATCTTAAATCAAGGCAGCTGCTCTATCTGAGCAGTCCAAGCAAATGGGTCTTAATGGTGGCAGCTAGCGTGGTAATGAAAATCTGTTACACCTCTCGCTTGGTGTAGCAGAGCTTTGGATGCCACAAAAGGTTGTCTTCAGATGAGATGGGGGATTAGGATTAGTTTAAGGCGGACAGAGCAGATGGTTAAAGAAAATTAGCCACTCTGTATTTCAGGGGAACAGCAAAGATTTCAGAGTACTTTGTGCTGCCTTTGTTGCTTTTTTTTTTATTGTAGACATTTGCAAAGATTACTTTGGATGTGTGCATACCAATAAAGAAACTTGTAGTTTATGCAAACAAGGAGTCTAGCTTGCACATTCATCCGAGATAAAGAAGATATTTAAGCTGTTAAGGAAATGAAAACGTAATGATAGAAATAAGCCTATATAGGTAGGGCATTATTGTATTTGGTCTTCTGCCAGATGCAGCCCTTGGAGTTGTAGAATTTCGCTGTCTTTAATATAGAGATCTGGTCACTGAGACAGTTGGTCAGAGTTGGAAGTTACTTAAAATCAGAATGCAGTATTGCCTGTTGAGCCTTGCTGTCGTAGGGGACTCTACCTTCATTGATCAGATCAAGATGGATGGCTGTGAAATTGGATCTCCAGCCTCACTGAGCCACACTGAAGTACGAAGGATGCAGGCAGAGGGATTATGCTCTGATTTGGCCATACCGCTCCAGCTGTAGCCCCAGGGCTGCTGCCACCGTCCCAGCAGTCTTGCTTTTGGCTCAAGCCTAACTGCCTCGCTCTTGAAGAATTTAAGATAAAGGAATGTGTGTTCTAGTCTGAAGAAAAAAAAATGTTTCTAGCTGTCAGTGCAGTGTGTGTAGCAGGCCTTTTCTGCTGTAAGTTAGCTTCAGGTTCATATGGGAATTAAAAAGGTCAATCTCTTGCAAAGTAACCGACAAGAGGACGGTAAGTTGCTCAAACAGACATCCCTCTCTTTCTCTGAAGTGTAATCTATCAATCATTTCTCAGCCTCTTTCTTTGCTGTCATGAGATGATAGCAAATTAATTGTAGGTCTGTACATCAGACTTTTAAGTGCGTGTGTGTGCTTCTCTTCAAAAATAGGTATCAAATGGCTTGGAAATCATAATTCTAGTGAGCACTTTCCTTCACTCATTACGCTTTGTGTCTTTATAAAATTATGAACAAGAACTAAACTTGGTTTTAAAATTGTTTTTTTTAAAAATTAATGATTGTTAACAGAGAAGGATGGCTCTTAAGTGGGCTTCTCTACAAAAAAAGCAAAAACCCACTAGGAACTCAAACCTCTTTGTTGCCCAGGTTGCTCTAGCAAGCTGTCCTTATCAGTGGGAAGAACTTTTCCATGTAATTGATTCTCTGGACAGTATAGCAGGGGTGTCCAAAATAAGTCTAAATTCAGTCTTGCTTGCCATTTTTGAAAGGGCAGCAGGCTTCGGTGAGTTTGTGTGTCTTGCTGCAGCAAATGGGGATCTTGACTGCCTGTGTACTTGCTGTAGGATTGACCTACAGAGCCACATAAAAGGGCATGGTTGTAGTTTCATGGTAAAGTGACCCTTAAAAGTCCCATTCTTTATTGCTTAAACTGATTAGAAGACTAGCACCTTCTGCAGGGCTTTTTGTAAATCCAGTTCTGTAAAGATAAGTATCTAGGTCAGAAGCTAGAGATGCTGTCACCTGTTTTTTCAAAGCTGTAGTATGTTGGGAAACTCTTTAATAATGTTGGATTGCTATAAGGAATCCAGTGGGTTTCTAAAACACTCATTGAATTTAACCTCTAAAACTCAACTTCCAGCAGATTAACTGAGGATTGTCAGCTAGTGCCTTCATCTCGACTTAGGCTGACATGAAAATTTTGAGAAAAAGCAAAGAAAAAATTCTGTGTTCCCTTTATCCTATTCACATGCCTTTTGAGCTCTTCTCGTTTACTTCACTTCCTTCATTACATTGCAAAATCGAGCTTAACTGTTTGTCATTTAGCAATGTAGGGCACCTGGCTGTGTGGCCTCGTTCTGCTGCTAATGAGGGTATTGACCACCGTGCTGATGAGATGCCTTCGTTGGGTGCCTCCAGCAGAGCTGGAGCTGCTGGTAGCAAGGGAGGGAGTGAAGAGGCAAGGCCAGAAGAGATGTTAACTCCGTGGAGCTGAGCCCTGGGTATAGTGGCTTTGCCTGGGTTGTGCAGAAACAAGACACCAATTGTATGCTTGTTCGGATAGAAAACCTGTCCCCCTGAAAGGAGCAGCTTTGCACTGAAGGACTTTTTGGGACGACACACTTTGCTGGTGACCGTACCTTATTTGCTGTCATGAAGTGATACTTGTTGCTCTGGAAGTCAGTTTAAAGCATCAGCTGTCTGTAGGAGTCTTCAGAAGATATATCCTGCTGATATCAAAACACATGAATTCTAGTTCTTGTTTAGATGTTTTTTCTCTGACTTCAAGAAAATAAGGTTTTTAAAGAGTAGGTAGATACTCAAGTATTCAGGCAGAGACCTTGCAAAAATTTAAAAAACAACCTGTTCTTAGCCTGCAGTTACTACAGGTGCCTTAATGCCTTTAAAATCTGCCCTGTGGCTTCTCTGCTCTAGATATTTCTTTAGTAAAATGTAAAGATAATCGGGATTAATTAACTAATGGAAAACGTGTGGCAGTTGGACAGTGTGCTGAGGACAAAAAGCAAATTCCAAGAATTCAAGAAATGTGAAATTCTCATAATGCCTTTCTAAGACCAGTATGAAATACATAGGTCTGGCATGGTGCAGGTAATAAGGAAGAAGAGGTTGTTCCACACACCCTCTAAAGAAACAACATCCCCTTAATGGCAGAACTCTGGGGTCCTTCTTTGTAGAAAGCAGACTGACAGCATTTGTAGGTTAAATAAAATGAATTAGCAAACAAGTAATTATATTTGCATGTAACCTTGTTAAGATAATATCCTGTCCATCTTAAACCTGTCATATTAGACATATTTAATCTTTGTGACGCATGGAGAGGTATATTATGTTTGACAGCTTCTAAAGGAAGAAGGACGAGAGCCTGTAATTGGAATGCTGCCGTTGGATAATAATGATGAGCACTTCTCATCTTCAAAGGGTTTTCAGCCTCTCTAGCTAATCCACACATCCGCTGAGCGGGTAAGGTAAGTTTTATCCCTGTTTTACAGATGGAGACACTGAGATGGAAGAAGAATCACCAGATTAGAATGTGTAGTGCCTGGATGCTTGTAGGGCTGTGTAAAAACAAAATTAGTTTAGATTTAGATTACGTACATTACATCAATAGTCCTGATGTTTGACCCTTCAAACATGAAGTCAGTCTCATGCACTGCCAATGTAACAAGTGTTCTCTAGTAATCATATTACTGTTGAGTTCAATAATCTTTACAAGTAAAATGTGCAGAGTTTCTGAATGTTTGCACTTGGAAGTGAAGATCCAATCCTGAAAGCCTTTGTGCTTAGCGGAACTTCAGACTCAGAAAACAGGGAGAGTATCGCCCATTTCACTCTCAACACTCTCACTGGAGTGTGCAGCTTCCTGAACAGTTTTACTTGCTGGATTGGCGTGTTAAGGCAATTTGAGTTTACTGGTTGTTAAAATAGTAAAACTAAATCAGTTGAGGACGTGGACATCTTTGTCTCCCAAAGTGATTACTTTTGGCGTTAAACAGATAGGTGGTTTAAAAATAACATTTTCTTTTGGTTTTAAATCTGCGACTTATGTAATTAAACTGGAAAATGTTTTAAAAAATTAAGTTTGCATATTACTGTTCATACATACTAGAATTCCTTTTATATAATCAGCAAAAGGTGGGTCAATTATTACATACGTTACACACACCTGTATGATTCTGTTGTCCCAATAGCTAGTGAGTATCAGCTATACATTAGAGATTTTTACAAAAAGTATTTTATGAAAAAATAAATACTAAATTATTTCTTCCTCATTTACAATTTAGTAAAGCTTTCTCAATGTCACCAAATTTTAATGTACAGATCAGCAATAAATTGAACCATATTACAGTTCCCCGTGGGAACCCAATGGATGAACTTTATGCACCTGGTGAACAGACACGAAAATATTCTGACTGATGACATTTCTAATTACTGTCTATCTAGAGAATGCTTCATATATACAAAAAAAAGCAAGCAAAAATTGCAACAATTAAAAACCTCATTAATAAAACCAGAAACGATCCTTTTTCCTTTTCACTGATAGTCTTCCCCCTTCGCTTATTTTACATTGCAGCGCTACCCAGTAATTTTGCGAGTGGACGCCCATTTTGTTTTCTTTCCCTTTTGTATTTTCTGGGGAAATTCCTACATGCACTTGTTAGTTCCCCAATAAGAGAAAACGTTTTCACTTCGTCTTTACCTGAGTTCTATTGGCTGAAATGACAACGCTGTTAAAAATCAATGAGCAGAAAGCCAGATCATTACTGAGGTTTTCCCTTGAACAGTTCATAGAGACAGCAAGCTCAGGAAAACAGCCTGAGTAAACTGCATCGTGATTGATTTCAAGTACATCTGATGGAATATAATTGTCTACCCATTCATTTCTTTTCATTCTCATCTCTACATGCTTCCTCTTTTGGGATCAAATAATCAATAGCAATAATCACAAGCAGCAAGAATAAAAAAAGAAAACACATAGAACTGATCCCCAAATCACGGCTGCAAAACCAAATAGCAGTAACTTTATATTTCGTTTATGAATTCCCGTATTCCACTATAATATCAGCAGAATCTTTGGGAAACCCTGACTCCACTTTATATTAACTTAATAAAAATGCACACTTCGGTTTATATTGATGGTTTTGCTGTTAATGGCATTGAGACTAGATTTTCAAGTGTGTCAACAGCATCACCAATATCTTCTCCCTCTTAATTTCTTTTAAAATGTGGCAAAAGAATCAATACTGTGAGGAGTTAGGTTCCCAACATTTCTGGGCGGAGTTTTTTTTTATTTTGGGTCTTTTTTATCCCTTAGTTTTTTTACTGACATTTATGGCACTCAAAATGGAGACTCTGCAATTCAGAAAATATGCCTCTAACTGGCCTTTTTGAACAGAGCATTAATTGTGGAATGTGGTCTGATGCTTACTTGATACAAGGCCAAAGAATTAAATTGATATTAATAAACTTCCTTCAATAGGAGTCCCAATTAAAAGAAATTTAGATTTTACTCATATCCTTAACCTTGTAAATTTACATCAGCACAAACTCTGCTGCAAACTCTTAATATGAGAAGAAATTGTTCTTCTGTGATTATCTGTCACAGGCCATAAATCTGTTTTATAAAATATATTCTGCTTAAAATATTATTCTAAAAGATATTTAATTCACTGATATTTTTGGTTTCAGGCACAAACAAGTATCTCAAGGCTACCTAAGCAACTGTTTTTGGAATGTTATTTAAAAAAATAATTATATAATAATACTGTCATCTTACCTATGTATAGCATGTCAATGAATTGCTGTTACTGTGCTGAAAGGAACTGTTGCCATTAATGTGGACCTTTTTTGGTTTGTTGTATGCTCCCTACTGTAACTGCTTTTATACCATTGAGGATATCATCTCAGCATTGTGATTTCTTGTGAATGTTTGCTCTAACATCGTGTGTTACTTTTGAATTTTGTTTAGTCCTAAATTCCTCTTTCAAATAATGCCTTTGTCAGTACGTCCTGCGGTTCTGTCCTTGCAACTTCTCAATGTTTTAAGTATCAAATTTACTAGTGAAAAACTCTGGGTTTTTTTTCTGCCAGACCCATACACTCAATTTGAAATGTGAGAACTAAGTTATATTCCTCCTTTTTTCTGTGTGCGTGTGCTTAAATCTATCTCCAGTAAGAGATAAGCTTCTTCAGGCAGACGGTTCATTGACTGTCATCAGAAAAAAAAATCCACTTTTTTCAGATTATGCCTTTAGTGACCTCACCCACTGAAGGCAATGGGACTACGCAGTAAGAACAAGGCTTTGAGGAATGAAAGCAGTAATATTTCGTTTTATTCAGGTATGTCTCTGCAAGGAGCAGATGGAGCCATGGAAAGGGAGGTGTCATTTTATTTTGAAGCTCTTCAGAACAGAACAATACTTTTGACTATCTTAAAAGTCATATCCGCTGTCAATTTTATAGGAAGATCATTAAACACTTTCTAGCTATTCAAACAGTTTCTCCTTTTGCACTCAATTTTAGGTGAACTTAATACTGCCCTTCTTTCCTTTTTGCTTCTCACCTAGTTAATCATCAATTACATTCATGTTTCCTTCTCTTTCCTTCAGCTCAACCCTCATAGGTTTAGCTTACTTTATTATTTTGTTGTAGGCAAGTCATTCCAGCTCTGATCATGTTTTGTAGCTCTCTGTGAGAGCTCTCCAGTTTATTTACATCTTTTAAATAACGCTATGCATAGAAGTGCTGGTTAGCCAAATGTATCTGTTAATACTGCCTGTTAATAAAGGATTTAAATGTTTTTAGATGTGTTACTGCATTAACATAGGTAAATTTGGCCAGTAGTATATTGGCAAATACATGTCTGTATTACACAAATGTTTGTATATTCTCTTCCTATTTCAGCTGTGACTTCAAGGGAGTGCTATTTACCTCTGCCATTATGGATGAGTTCTTAAATCCATTTTATAAAAAGCATAGGGGGAATTTATGTTAGAGAAGGCCCTATCTACATGAAGACCTTCACAGACAGTGAATTTTTATGGGAAACAGCAATGAATTGGTTTGTGATGAGAATCATAATTGCATTAATTAATTACTTAATTGTATTCATTTTTAAATACAAACTGATATTTTGGGTCTTTTCATTGTCTCAAAATGTGTTTTCATTATTTAAGCAAGATAGCACAAGGCATAACTCATCTCTGGTTTAAAATAAAGGAAAACATTTGAGTCTGATGTATGGACCTGAGATTGATATCTACATTCTCCTTATATTCCCTCTCTTCTTGTATTTCAGGGAAGTTCAGATGTTTTGGTATAGTCCATGAAACTGTACAGCAGGGAAGAACTGTGGAATTTGACTCTGAATCCACGATAAAATTCCACACACCATTCTATCACTATACTTAGTGAGCCTGCAGCCTATTTTTTCTTATATTTTATTCATTATTACTAAAGTGTTTCTACAGTAAGTCTCCTGGGATTAACTTTCTGGGGTGGTTTTTTTGTTTTTGTTTTTTTTTTTNGTCAGAAATAAACCTTCTGGTATTGGAGAGGAGGAGGCTTTGCAGTGTGGTTCTCAAAGTCAAGATTTTGGGCCATGATACACCCCTTTTACTTATACATCCATAATCAAATAGCCAGTTAAATTCCTGGGAGAAAGAGTAGATAAATGTAACAGCTGATGCTGCACTGTGTGTGACTAACTCATAGGTCTGTTCCACTTGCACATTAAAGCACAGGGATGCACTTCTGATTTCATCTGCTTCCAAGCACAAAATTACACGTTGTTCCTCATTAATAATATTCTTTTTAAAATAGTACAAGGATGAAGACAAAGCCTGGACTGTTTCTTATAATGATACCCTGGAGCATGAGAGATGCTACAAGCTTCTGATCTTGGTGTGAAAATAGTGAGTGAATGGAAAATGTCCGTGTATCAAGAAGGCAGTTGAAGTCTTCCTGAATACTCTCATGCGCACTTTCTCTTTGCCTTGGTGGATTTGGGTCTATACTGCTGTGTTTTAACTCCTGTCCAGCGTAATACATTAGTTTCTAATTACACTGCTCTTCAAACCAATGTAGATCTCCAGGCTGTTTTTAGAGGTGATGGCTTAATACGTTAACACAGAATATCAATCACAATAGTTGTTTGTTGCTGAAAATACAGAAGCTGTGCTGTTCATAGACAGACTACCTTGTGCCTGTGAAACCTGAGAGACTGAGTTTCAATTTCATTCTCTTCCACAGGTTTTCTGTGCAACTGTGGGCAAGTCTTGTAGGTTCATAAAAGGACTTGGGTCCTAGTACTTGCTTCTTGTGCTGTTTATCCCCGCCCCTCCCTTTTTTTTTCTTTTTTAATTGTAAAATACCTAATTAGTCCCTTGCATGGGCAGTAGAAGTGTTGGAAAATATCTCTGTTCCAGTCTTTTTAATGACCTGGTGTTTAGAGGACCTTCTGCCAAAGCAAGAGATGCAGGTTTCACTGTAGGAGCAATATCTACTGGATAAGTATTTTCTCCTTTGTATTAGTACACATAATTATGATTTAATGAGAGTAATGAATGACAGTAAAAAAGCTGAGAATAATGAATGTAAGTAAGTGCATAACTGCAGAATTAACTATTCTGCCAGGAAGCTTTGCACTTTCCTTGTAGCTTTCAGTGATTTAAATTTACCAAATGAAACTTGTTCTGTACAACTTGTAGTGAAAAGAGGAAGAGAAACTGGTTTGAATGGGAGCCTTTACCATTGGGATGGAGTGCGCTCCTTGGAGTCCTTGGTAAAATGCTTTTGGGAAATCTGCCTATTGATAGAGCCAAAAAAAACACCATAGAGGGTCCATAATGACAGCAGTAATGTTAGAAGCAAACAGAAAGACATTACTGGAGCATAATGCAGGAGGACTGAAGTACCAGCTAGTGGGCAACCTGTCAGAAGAATTGTTCTCTTGCCGCAACAATGATTGCGTGTACCGGACAAAGAGATGAAAGACCGAAACTGAGTGATATGTGAGGAAGGCACAAAGGTGTAAATTTGGCAGAGACATCATAGCTGATATTTCTAAATTTAGATATTGAGGCAATATTGTAGGGGAGAGGAGGCTCAGTATATTCGGCAATTGGAGTTACGCTGCTTTCTAGTTGCAGAGCAGAGATGCCTAGGTGGAAGGCAAACACCGCTGTTACGCCCTCCACTCAGGCTGCTCCTAGAGCGAGTCTTTGTTAAGAGAAACAGAGTCCTCAGACTTTAGGCTAATTCCCAGCTGCAGTGGAGGTACAGTGTGGAGCATCTTCCCCAGTTAGAGGTGTGTGCATGTACCTGAGCCTCTTCCACTTGTTGAGGATGTTAGCTGCACCTGGACTAGCAGGACAGATCTTTGTAGGGGAAATATGTGTGGTTTTTATACTTAGGAAACTACTGCTATGAAAACTGCCTTCGAAAAGAGGCATCCCTTCTGCAAAGCTACTATGCTTTTTACTGGTTTTAAAGACTCTGCTCAAAACTCCCAGATTTCCTCTCCAGGTTTGGTTTTTTTTTTTTTTTTTTGTGCTTTGTTTTTTCGCCTTCTCTGCCAAGGTTGTTTACATTTCATTGCTGTGTATTGCTTGTAGGCTATTTAGTCTCTATAAAGGACCTGTAGCAGAAAAAGGTCTAATAATATGAGATGCTCAGTTCTTGTTAGTGCAGCTGCCATCTGTGGGAAGGGAATTCTGCATGGGTGGCTGTAGGTGTGAATTGAAAAAAATGGGGAGGTGGTGAAGAAATCGAAGATGATGTGAATGCGAATGGAGAAATTGGATTGCTGAACATTTCTTGTCCTGCAGCATAAAATAATTATTGATGAAAGTTTTACTCTGCAGAAAATCTGTTTTGAGCTTCTTGCACACGAACTTTTGCATTTGGCATGCAGATTTAAATGATGTGGAGAAATGCAGTCTTTTTTAGAAAGCAGCCGTTGATGATAATGACGCTAACCTGGAATTTGTTTCTATTCCCTGTCAGTTTGGCAGAACAGGCTAGAAAAGCACTGAGCATCCTTTGCTATTCTCATGATGAAGAGGACTGATCTTTTGCACTGCGCTTTGGGTTCCTTCAACTCCACAGAATAGATTATCTGTTGCTTTTTCAGGAAGAAGTTACAATAATTGTATTGATTGTCTTTCATTTGACTCTTGACTGAGAGGAATAAAAAGCTTCAGGATTATTGATTTAGTTTTGCACTCAAGTATTTTACTTTTGTTTTTGCTTCCCATAGGACCTAATCCCAAGGCCATTTAGGCAGTTGTGTAAGGCCTTAATGCAGTAGAGGTAATGCAGTTTTGCTCTGCAGAAGCCTGAATCAGCAGAGAGCCCATGTGTCTATCTCCTTGCTCAGGCATTTATAACTGTATCATCTGAGAATAACCCTAAAATGAATTAAGAGGAGTTTAAACGAATGGATTTGTTTATTCTGACATTTTAGGAACTATTATTTTCTCTTATGCACCCGAATGACTTCTAGAAAGATCCTTGCTGTATCTATGCCTGTCAGTGACCAGCACCAGAGGGGCAGGAATTTAGGGACAGAGATTTTTAAGTGCCAAGCACACCTTGATCTCATTGCTACTGAAATGCTGTATCTGTCATAGTAGAAACAGTCAGTGCATTGTGCTTTGGAACATCCATGAGCAGGAGTTAGGCAATGTTGTCATAGTCAGCACTTAAATTTTAGTGTTTAAATGTTACTTTATTCTCGTTACATCCTATTTTACGTTCCCAGATAAAGTGGAGCTTAGACAATACCGATCCAAGCAATTCTGTAGGAAAGACTGTTGAACTCCACGTGGACTACAGAGGTGGTGCCTGGCTCAGAGGCTGGAACTGAGAATCGTTTTTACAGTCTATCAATGCTTCAGTGTTTGTAAAAACAGTCTCCCGTAAATCTGTTGGATTTCATGTTAAATACTGATTTTTCCAATTCCTTTACGTGGAAAAATAATTAAATAAATGTGCAAATATAAACAAAATTTGGTTGGGCAGAAGTATGTAGGCACAAAACACAGTAAAGGAAACATAACACAAGATAAGCACAGAACCATGCCATTAAATACAAGTAAAACTTACTTCATCGATTAGGGTCTGTTGAGCGTAAAGGCCTTGTGGTTCAAAGACCCCACATAGAATCAACACAACTTATATATGTAGCAGCTTATGCACTGTGCCTGTATATGTAATGCTAGCGTGTGTAGGAGGAAAGGAGCGGGGCACATGAATTGATTGTTTATATAACACAGTTCCTGTGTTTGCTGTACCATTATTAAAATCACACAATCCTGTAATAATGTAAGTTTATCTTAGACTTCTTGGCCACCTTTTTTCCATCACTTTCAAACATTTTCACAGGAGTTACAGTAGTGCTATATCCCTCTGCCACCTCATTTTCTTGATGTTGCAGGTAAGGCGTATTAAAAACTAGGAAATGCTTTGGGACAAAAAGAACATGGGCATGTTTTACTATATTAAATTCAATTTCCACTCCACTCTGAAATAGTGCCTTATGCACACCAGAATTTTAGGAAGGCAATTCAATGTACTTAAGTGCAGGTCGGGTTTGTTTTCTTGGACAAAGTTGTTTCAGTTGGGATAATTGGTAATTAATAACAGAGTCTGGTTCTCTAGTCTTAGTTTTGGCTTACTGGATGACCTTGGCAAATCTTTTTTGTGTCTTGCCCTCATTTGTAAGATAAGGCTAAGGAGGCAGAGATCCATTGCACAATGCTTTGACATCTCTCGATGAAAAATGCTGTGCCATCTCTAAGTTTTTGTTGTCATCCAAGTATGGTCATTAGTATACTGTTTCCTTGAGAACATTAAGCCCTTCTCCAACCTGTTCTTTTTTTCCTCCAAAAAAATTTATGTATATACCTTACGTCCAGGAACTTTCTAGCACTTTATAAAGATCGGGGGATAACATTATCTCTGTTTTACAGATGTAGCAATGGAGAATCTGTAAAGACTAAGATCCTTCTTGGAGATTATACATCATGCTCAGTGGTCCAGGTTCCTGTCTCCCAGCAGCTTTAATCGCTAGACAACTTTGCTACCCTTTGTAAGAGAGAGACGGATGAAAAAGCCATCTGCTGCTTGTGGGCTTGTGGTTGCTAGGGAGTTGCATGCTGCCCTCCGGTTAGGCTGATCCACTTTCTCTCACATTTGTACTTCTTTGGACCACTGCTCTGTACTGAGCTAAAGNTAGACATATAACCTCTTAATACATACATGCAGAAAGGGAGAGTAAATGTAGATTTTGTAAAGCATTGCTCTTCTACTTGCTTGTTGTCTAAAGCTTGCAACATGGATGAGGAAGAAAACTGCTTTTGGTGAAGAATGCTCGCACTGGAGACACTGGCAGAATACTGAGGTTTATATAAATCTGTTCATTATGGCTCTGTGGGGAATTTCCAAATGTATTAGCATTTTTAGGTCCTCTTATCAGCACTTCAAAGATAAAGTGGTGTGAGATGAATGCTTCTCCCTTAGCGTGCTGGGTTTTACATACACTGTGCACCCAGAATAGGTAGGAAAGTCTAAAAGGGGATTTATAAGCAGATGTTAAGAAGTGCGCTGAATGATTTTTCGTATAGTTTTTAATTATGGTTTGTCAGATGGCTTCTCGTAGGAGCATAATCACAGGCCAGATAATGACTGATGGTTTATTTAAAGAAAAAAAGAAAAGAAGAAAAAGGCAGGCTGGGTAGTGTTTTCGTGAGGTACTGCTGATGGGGGCTCTGTGTGTCTCCATCATGTTTATCTCCCTGCTCGCTGTCGTCATGGAAGCTCAGGGCCAACTGGGAGATCCTGCTCTGCACGGGACTGGATTACTGACCCTAATGCATGGAAAATGGAATGTATTAAGCGGCAGCCACATTTTCAACCCTAAGGACTTCACAAGGAATTTGAAACAAAAGGCCAGAGCCCTCTGAGGAGATTTTCATCCCAGGGGGGAGTCTCATTTTTAAAAAACAAATTAGCATCACCATAGAGAAGCAACTTCCAATGACCAAAAATTAGAATACAAAATGAAAGATTTTTTCATTCTCCTGGGTGCTGCTTTCCATCTTTTTTTGCCAGTCGAAGGAGCGCTCTTGTCTTAGATGTAGCTGAGGTGAGCTAAGCTCTGACCTCAATGCAGTCGGTTGCACTCACATTGGAAGTGGGAAAACTAGCGACATCAGAATGTCTTGCCAATCCATGAGTGAAAGATAAAAGAGGCTCATTCTTTTATAGAGGGTGAACAACAGCGGTCTCTTGATTTATATGTATATAAATTCACTAAAGGTCCATGAAAGGAGAAATCTACAGGAGTTAATCTAGCAGGGACAGATAGGGTTGGTTTTTTTCTCCTTTTCCTCCTGGTGGCAAAAGAAGTATTTCACAGAGTTCTACTAAAAGATAGTCAAAATTCTGAAAAGACCTGTGAAAGAAAGCTGAAGAGCAATAAAACCTTGGCCTGCAGGTACTTGCATGTGGAAAATGTGAGTGTTATATCCCTCAGAAGACAGCCAGGAGCTGTAGGGAGAGGGCTAAAATGTTTGTGTTTGGAAGTGTAAAAGATGGAATTGCCAGAGCTAAGGCACGGACAACCTCCACATGTCTCCTTAACTCCAGTTTGCTGCCTTGTCCCACAGATTTGTGTTGCAGCAACTGGGTGTTGAGTTGCGTGGTGAGGTTAATGGCAGATGTGTGTCTGTGTGAGAGATGGCGGGCACAGGGCAAGCCTGGGAGACTTGTTTTGCCATTTTGCCCCCCTGGGGCAACAGCAGAATAGCTCCTGCCAGGGAAGTCTGTGGGGACTGTGTGCTGAATTAATGCAAAATGTGTTTCACCTGTCTTTTCCTATGATAGATGCTGTCCTCTGAGTTCAGCGTTCATCTCTCAAACTCCTCTAAGGAGTGGTTTTAGCCTCGTTGCAAATGGTAGCAGATTTATAAGATAACAAGCTTATTCTGATGAGCGTTTTCTCCTTAAGCCTGGCTATCCAAACGTAATAATACTCTGCCGATTTTTCCCTGAAGGGTGCCTGTGTAGCCTGTCACTTTGGAGGATGTGCACTAAGACTGCAACAACACTTCATTATGAAGAATAAGCAGATTTTAATGATAGCTGTTGTCGTATGAGATTTTGCAAGTGAGGCATGCATTTTTGGTGCAGCTAAACCAAGAGCAAACCCAGCGGTACTGTCACTGCTTTTTGACTTTTTTACTGTAGGAAAATACTAAAAATATCTACAGTTATGTGTTTTTATATGCAAAACACTTTTTTGAGAGCTAATTATTCAATATTTATAAATACATACTCAAAGCCAAACTTGTCCCGATGCCTCTCCTCACCTCTCGGATTGTTTCTTAGTTTCTGTCAATCCAAAGTAATTCATGCAGTGCTCCGTGTTAATTTGTTTTTGATGGTGTAGTACCTGATCAAATTGTAGTATAGGAATGAAATAGGTAACGACCTCATTTATTTTCAAGGATTATATGCTACAGCATCCTTCAGTATATTTGTGTACAAGTCTATATGTGGGCACGTGTCTTTTTGTACAATTAACAATACTGACACAGCAGTTTCACCACAGAAAGCTTTGGTTTTGGACACTCTGTAGAACATAATAGGAATCTTTTATTGTAAAGGTGGTGGCAAAATATCCTTTTTTCTGCTCTGTACACTAAATACTTAAAGGTCACACTTGTCGAGAACAGCAGCTTTATTTCTGCCACACAAGTGAAGTGTTTTGTACTGGTTTATGCATTTTACTCTGAGGAGTGAGTTGGGTGCTTGTGATGTGGCTTAGCATCGTTTCAATTCGGTAAGCACTGGGTGACATACACTATAGCCACCGCGAGCTCAGGCAGAGAGGTGCAAAACACCCCGGTGTGATTTTGATAAAGATGCTGAATCACTGTCTGCCCTGAAGAACTCTCCTCCAGCAACACAGTAAGATTAAATGACAGGAACTTCTCAACTGTTCACCTTTTGTTTTGTGTGCATCTACTAGCATAAGCAAACAGTAATGGTGGAAAGTGGGATAGCCAAAACGCTGCACCGCGTGAGATAATGGTAAATCATGATGGGAGAGAGAATGAAACAGAGATCTTTTCTCCAGCGCCAAAGCTGTAAGGGAACATGGGGGAAAAAATGAAACAAAAAAAGCCAACAAAAACCCACACTGTGATTAACATGGGGAAAAAAGCAGAGATGCTGGCATTCCTGTATGTGAATCACAAGGAGACAGTGGTGACAAATGGACATGTGACAGCCCCCCAGACATTTGCAGCTGATTAGAAGCACCACAGACGAGCAGCTGTCGTGCCAATGAAATAGTATGGAATTGAAATGAACTTACAGCTGGTTGGGGTGCCACCCCTTGTACTTCACTTTTATCACTGCTGCTCCAGGCTCTTACTCTTTACCTAGTCAATGAGTCTATCTCCCTGCATGCATCCCATTTAATTAGGTTCACTTTAAATCAAAATGGGGCTCAGTTTCTGCAAGCCTGTGTTTATAAGGTGGTGAGATATGGAGCAGACTTAAACTGTTCTTCCCCAAGCACAGCTGAGATTGGGTAGGTTATCACTGGTACAAGTGAGATGCTGATCAGCTAATAGCTACAAAAGTTTGGAGACCACTAGCCTTCAAAAAATTCTGGTATCTCTCTGCTTTCTGCTCTTCATTTATCTTGCTCTTCTTTTCAATGCTCTTTTTCCTCTAGCCCTGTACAGAAAGCTTGTTAATATTTTGTTCAGCTACCAGCTAACAGAATGAGGTGGCAAATAGGGGGAATATTTCTGAAGTGGCTGTATCCTTAAAAATATATACCTATATACTTAAAATGCTGTGCCTTGGTATAACACGTGTAAAATATATTTGCAGATCATTTAGCTCAAGCCATGGTGTGAAAGGTAATTCTAGTTGACTGCTGGGAAATAGGAAGTGTAGCCTCTCATTTTCTGCTTTCAGTGCTGAGCTATTCATGGAATCTGCAACTTTTTTTTTTTTTCTTTTTGGTCTCTATTATTTTCCATTATTCTCTAGATTTAGCTGCTTCTAAATCCAAAGGAATACTCTGGATTTAAAATATTGCCTCCAGCAGCAGAAAGCTTGTTTTCCTGTAGGATGGATGTTTTGCTCTTGAGTCTATTAATTATGGCCTTTTCTTTCAACGGGAATAATTGTGTTATTAATAGTCTTTTCATGAACAGAAGAAAGGGCTCTTTGGAAGGAGAATGCTCTTGCTTCACAAAAGGTTTCTGATAGCCTTAAGGTGGATTTATCTGGTGGAGCCTTGGCTAACCTTCATATTAAACAGACAGAAGCAGTTTAGGGAATTTGGGGATGTGAAGCAAATTAGAAAATAAATTAAAAGCATTATAGCTCAATAGTATAAATTAATGCAGCTGCCGTAAGCTTCATCCTGAGAGAGTTGTCAATATCTGCAAAGCTCCTGCTATGGGGAAGAAAATTAATGTGTACTTTAACATTTGTGTTTTGCCCCACAAGAAGCAATTTGAAAGAGTCCCCTGTAGCTTTGATGGCTTTCCTTATCTTAACTCCTTCCACACCAGTGCCCTGGGTGTCCTCTGGGGACTGCAGAGCGAAGGGGCTAACAGCCCATCCCAGGCAAAGCATGTTGTGAGTAAAAGCTGTGCAAAACAGATGCTGATGACAACACTGATGTCCAGGCTTCCCTCTGCAGCCGCTTCTCTGGGCTCACGGCTGTGCAGATTGTGGCAGGCTTGGTCCAACAATTTCTCTGTCTTGCAGATAAATAGTTTGGGGATAGAGGCATCAGCTGAGTCTGCGTCCACAGAACAAAAGTCTCTTCTGTTCTGATATGGTTTTGTTAGTATTGGTGGGAGAAGAGTGCTAACATCCCTCCCTCCCCCTCCTCTATCCCAGCCCGCTGTGGTGCCAGTCCTTCTGCAGCAGCTTTTTGTGTCTGCTCTTGTCAACGGAGATTTTAGTATTGTCTCTTTCCTCCCTGACACCTGAGCGGAGGCTCTACCAAGAGACCAGAGAGGGCAGTGGCGTGTCTTTTATTACTTATGGAGCAGAAATAGGAGCGCTGCTTATCCTAAATCAACATGAGACAAACCCCCCAAAGCAGAAAAGAGTAAGATAGCAAGAACTCTGTCTTCAGCATGGATGGAGTCATTCAGAGTGGTTGCATGAGAATTGAGGATAATAGAAAAAACATGTTAATTTGCTGATTAAAAAGAAGACTCTGTATGGCATTTGTGTTCTCTGGTACTCCTAATATAAACAAGAATTGAATGCTGTTGTTGCTGTTGTATTTATATTTTAGTTGCACTGGGCATTCTTAGTCAGATCTGGTCCATGTTGTTCTGAGAACTGTGCAAACACATAGTAACTGAGAAATTATATTCCAGGGAGTTTGTGATCTTGATCAAAATAAAATGTTTCAAAGGTTGGAAAGTGGTGGCCCTTGGCTGGCTAGGTAAAAATCAGACCCGAAAGGGTAAGCAAGAGATGGTGTCTGGCCACAGTTAACTGTTAACCTCTAAGAGAAACAGATTTTAGAGTGGAACCATTTCAGCTGTCCTGAGACAGCATTCCCAGGATTAGATGTGTCAGAGAGAGAGTTTGAGGTGCCAGAGGACGAATGGCTATTTGAGGTTGCCATGATTGGTATATTGGAGCATACTGGAGTGAGACAAGTAGTGGAAAACATAGGCTGTGCAAATGCTTACTGCAGGGGACAAGGAAGGTGTCCTTGGATGAGAGCCAACGGAGGGACTTCAACAATAACAATGGCGTGTCAGGGCTTTACAATGGTCCTTGTGGAGATGAGCTCGGTGTTATGAAAATGGCAAGTATGCATGCTGGGTGCATACTCCTCCTCCATGAGGAGGAGGATGCAATCAGTGGCAGAATATGGCAGCAGAAGGTCTGGAGAAAATTTGATAAGTTTAACTCGTTTGCTGATATCTATGAGGAGATATCCTAGAGACCTCATTCCATGGATGTAGATAAGATAGGGGATACTTTTCTAAATTTAACTTGCTGGCTTTTTTTAGGGGGTTTTGTGTCTCTTAATTTTTAATACAAAGAACTACTTGCTGTCTTTAATACATGCTACTACTCTTTAAACATGAATTCTAATCCTGACACTGTGAAATAGATTATAGCAGGCTTCTGGCAGAACATGACTTGCCTCCAGAGCAAACAAGGAAACTCATAATCTTGAAAATCTGACCTTTGCTTAATTTCTTGTTACTTGTTCTCACTATGGGTTTCTCCTGTAGTCTTCTCTTGATTTAAACCATGAGAGAGTAAGAATGTTAACTTTGTCTTCCTGCCTTCCTTAAGCTACTCGGTGAACTTTGGATGCCTTGTAATTGTCTGTATAAGGAGAAGGGTTGGAGCAAGGAAGATGAGGAATTGCACGTATGTGGAGAAAGATGTAACGGACTATCTGGGCCAAAGTTGGTCTCAGAAATTCTTATTAAATGAACGCTCACTTAGGCATAACTCTGCATGTGGTATGTAGCCTAAACTTCTTGCAGCCTCTGCTACAAAACTAGAAAAATACTGTCTGGGCAATTTGTTTGAGCTCCAAACATTACAAACAGAGTAAGGAGGCCTAAGACATGACAGCGGGTGCTAATATCTTTATACTGCTGCACCTGAGACCCTGACATTCCCCTTACAGTGCTGCTGAAAATGCAGGTCAATTAATAGGAGCAGAGTTCTCATTTTTGATCCTGTATTTAATTCCCTGAAGCTATTATTGCCTTGAGGGAGTGGGGGAAAAGTGGAGAAGATAATTAGACTTGACCTTGTGCTATGGACTTGTGCAAACTGTTGGATTAGCAACGAACACTGTCAAAGCGTGGTTAGAAAGCGGGTGGGGGAGAGGGGGGCAACACACATGACACATTGTAAAGCATGTTGCTGAATATGCAAGAGAATAAAAATTGAAATGGGAAGGACAAGAGGGAAGCTGAAAACAAATACTGAGGCCAACTCTGTAAGTGCAATGCTGTCAGGAGTTAATGTCTTTTTCTTTTTTTGTTGTCAGAACATCAGTGATAATCAGACAAAATGGTACTTACTGCAGAGAAACAATTAAGTTGGGCCTTCACAGCCTAAATGATTAAAAAAAAAAAAAAAGGAAAAACTAGGAATTACACTAAGGGAACATGTTATAACAGAACTTGTGATGGCTAAGCGGCAGCCGTACATCAAATAGATGGAGCAGAGCAACTGATTCTGATCAGCTTTGCTTTTTCTTTCCCATTTCTCACTGCACATTCTCTCACATTATCCTACTATTAGCATTACCGGCTTCCATTTTGGTGTGGATTACAATGGCTTGAATAAGTCTTTTTTTGGAAACCATCTGGCCTTAGACATCAAAGAACAGCTGTAGATAGAGCTGGCTTTTAATGTAGCTAAAGTTCACATCTCTGTGTAAAATAAAATGGAGCAGTGCCCACATTGATGCTGACATGGTGACACTGAGCCTTGGGGAATTCAATTTCTCATTTTTGGTTTCTTTGCCTTCAGCCACACCCCCCATTAGGGATTCTGGGCCACATCTTGTTCACCTTGCTCATGTGAAAATAGTTTTTGATATCAGTAGGATTCTTCACTTGCATCTTTAAACCATGCAGCCCGTGTCCTGAATGGAGGCATAGTTCAGCAAGTAGGGGTGAAAGGAAAAGATGGTGATATGAAACCCAAGATAAATAGAAATTTTGCAAAATGCCTTTTTTTTTTTTTTCTTGTCTGAGTCTTTGTGGCACTTGAAGTCCAAAGTCAAAAGCAGTCCAGCAAAGTGAAACGCTCCAGAAAACACTTCAAAGGGTGAAACTGTAGGGCTGGATTCTGCTCTTGTTTCTAGCGGTGTAAATCTAGAGTAATGTGGACATCTTCGAGAGTTATGTAGCTATCACAAACAACTGTGCTCAACCTAGGAAATTGAACTGATCGTTATTTTCAAGACCAGGCTGAGTGCAGGAGGGAGAATTTGAAAACTTGACGTGATTTATGAAAATGTATTAATTTTCTGAATTCCTAGGACTTAGCAGTAGCATTACAGCTCAGCTGGAGCTGTAACGTGAAGTTAGAAAATTTCAAAGGCAGCATTAACAGGCAGACTGCTTCCAAGAATGGGCATGTGGTTGTTGCATTCCCTGTGCGTGGGTCCACAGAAAGGAGAGCAATGCCATGACCCTTTTGTTTCCTTTCCTTCCTGCCCCTGGGGCTTCGGCACAGTGGGCGATGCTGATCTGGCTCAGCCTCACTGTGCAGAGGAGGAAAGCAGTGAATAAAAAGATTCTTCATCTTCGTATCCTCTTCTGGCTTTTGAGGATCCGAATAGAAACTGGGAATGACCTGGCTTGCTGATCGTCTCTTTCTACTTCAGTTTCTGTAAGTAAAAGTACCTGTGGCCCCTGTGTACTGTGAAGCAAACAGAACTGTATTTGTGTTACTGCTTTAGTAATGGGCTGCGCTGTCAAAACAGAGTAAATGGGGAGTGAGCGATGAGAGAGGAAACTAATCCCCTGTTTATACCAAATCATCTTCCATTGCCCTCTCTGAGAGGAACAAAGAGAAAGTGAAGGCAAGGGAAGAGGGTGCTGCAAAAACATGTTTCAATTACTTTATGAAGAAGTAACTGTAAATGTTTCTCTTTAAAATTTGCTAAGCTTCATTGATTTAACATTGCACTCCACATGGGGCTTTTCCTCCTGAGCAGCTGGGTTGCATTACACCTGCCCTCTTTCCTGCTTTTTCTTTTATTTTTCCAAAGTGACTTTTTAATAACAATTTGCAAAACAAAGTGAGCTTTGCTATTATGAGTGCTCTCTCTACTTTCCTGTATTCTTTGGCTATTGAAGTAATTGCTTGTAGGAGACAAATATGTTAATGTAATGGAAAAGAACCCTATAAGTACAGTGTATCCAAACTGATGTCCTTATCCCGAGCAGATTTATTTCTAAGATAAAGTGC
Organism: Anarhynchus alexandrinus; assembly: GCA_008711295.1. NCBI lineage: Eukaryota > Metazoa > Chordata > Aves > Charadriiformes > Charadriidae > Anarhynchus > Anarhynchus alexandrinus. The sequence goes on from VUYV01000027.1 coordinate 534,616, forward strand.
CCTTCCATACAGTCTCACATTTAACAAAATGCCATGACCTGTAAATACTCTGGTGAACATTAAATGAAATAGGTATTGGGCTGGACGAGTTCTAATATTTCATATTTCCTCCACGGAGTCTCTGGAAGTTAATCCAAACCCTACTTTCCTTGGGCTGCCAAGGTAAAAAGGAAAAAAAAAAACAAGAAAAAAAATTCCAGAAAACTGCAGGGTTAGAAGATTATTACAGGAGGGAATGAAATGCTAAAAGGAGAGGTTAAAATCACTGCTGAGCTACATTGTAGGTTTATATTTGGATTATCTAATGAAAGCGCAATGAGAGGAGTATATATGATGTATGCAAGTGTGATGTAAATGTAAATTATATGAATATCATCCTACATCTAAGGAGGTAACAGTGCTTTAAATACATTAGTTAAAGATTATATACAAGATATATTTTGGTATTATAAGTAATGCATAGGTGAATGATCTGAATTGAAGGAAGGTTAAACGACGTGCCATGGCTACTGGGCCAGTCATGGAGCTGGGATTAACTTTCAGTAACCTCAGAGCCAGGGACTGCGGTGTGCGGCTGTGCTGACAGCAGAGCTGGGAACGGAGGGTCCCGACATGCAGTGTTCATCAGGATAAAATTACAGATTGCATACAATGTTCTGGTCAATTAAGGTAGAAAATAACCTTCTGATTGCTGAAGATTTTTTCACTCTTCTCTGCTTCAGCTGTTCTGGCATGTATGTGGAGTGCGGGTTGCCTGAAGGGGGGACTTTCTCTGTCCTCCTGACTGGGAGTTACACTGCTGCTGTGACATTTCTTTGCATGTCTGTGGCCCTGTTGTTAAAAGCAGTCAGCAAATGATATTAAAGGGGTATTCATGAGCTAACTTGATGCTGAGGAGCTAGATTTCACACTTGTCTGCCTCTTTCAAAAAGAAACAGGCTCTGATTCTGAATTAACCTTCTGGAGGCTTCGTTTTTCTTCTGGAGCCTTCAACATCTGTGGATGTGGTCAAAGTTGACTTGTCTCCCCAGGCCATCATTTGTTTTGTGAATGTTTCCCCAGGAGTCTTGCTTCTGAATGTGGGGGAAGGGATAGGTACCTGCTCTAGCTATTCCAGGTTCTTCTGCTGTTATTTAATGGATGACTTTCCAGGTTTGGGCTTTCTGGGAATTGAGTCTCATTTTTTCTTGCACCATAGTTCTTCAGAGGACTCAAACACACCATGGGTATTGCTGCTTAACCAGTTACTGTAAATGTGCTGAGCCATGGTGACTTTCTGTGAGTGCTTGATCAGGAGTCTCAGCCCTTAAGTATGCCCTAATTACTTCACAGAGATCTCCAGGCAGATCTCTGATTTAACTGACTGCACTAGCTTGCTACCTGCTCTCTTTGTTTTTCAATGATGTGTTAGTACTCCAAACTCAGAAGTATGCTTGTAGTTTTAAATCAGTTGCTAGTCCTGGAGAAAGCTTGTTTTTTGTTCGTCTTAAGATTCAGTTTACTGTCTTTTTTTTCTTTTTTTTTTTTTTTTTAAANATCAGAATGTATATTTCTTGATAATTTGATAAACGCTGCAGCAACAAAGGCCAGCCAGTGCCTCATTGCCTGTTGTGCCCTCTGGTTTGAATAGTAACAGCACATTTTCATGCTGAGTTTAGATGAATTGGCTCCTGCCTGTGTGTGCTGGGTAATGTCCTTTCATATTCTTGGCATTGGTAATGAATAGGATTTTGAACACAGCTTGCAGATGTTAAGGCTTATGGTAGGAAAAACCCTCACAAAAACTTTAAGCTTCTAATATGTGCCTAAAAGCCAAAGAGGGTATCAAAATTATGGTACTAATTCAGTTGCCATTGGTTGCTTGCTAGGTCTCTAATTGCCTGTACGAGCACTTAAATGCGTTTGGTGATAGGTGACTTAATTTTACAGTTCCCAGATTATTTTTTTTCCTGTCCTTTTGTCTGTACATAAGAGAACTTCATGAATCTGCTTGCTTTTAGACCCGCATTCATTTTTTAAATCCCTAATATCTTCCTGAACATTAGTGGTGTTCTTGCATCTTAATTAAGATCAAAGTTTGACCTGTTTTTTTTTCCCCTGAAGTAACAAAATAGCCCTGTTAACTGATATCATGGTTTACTATAGGAAATATAAAAAAATCCCAAACAACCCAAAACAAAAACCTGAAAAAAAACCCAAATCCTCAAGACTAAAATGTCCCCACTACTAAAATGTCTGTTGCCTGAAGATAGTCAGAGTATTTGCCACCTTGTGATTTATTATTTGTTTGCAAAACCAGAAACTGAAAAAACATTTGCAGTGTCAAAACTGTCAACTTCTTATTTTAACAGGGTGTATTTCTGAATAGTAACACAAATAAAAAACAACTAACAAATAACAAATCTCCTTTTTTGAGGAATTACTGCGATTTTCAGATCCTATTTGATTTTACAGCAGAGAGTAATGCTATTGAAAAGCCGGATTTAACACAGACAGTTAAGAGGGATTCTGTGTGTTGGGTTTTTTTGGCCTTTTTTTTTTTTTTTTCCAAGAGAGATGTTTATTTCATCTGTGGATTTAATCCTGCCTTCAAAGAGAACTGGAGGATAAAGTGAATGCCAGAGCAGCACTGCGGGTTTCTACTGTACTTTTGCTCTTTGTTGCTGCAGTGCTAAACAAGTTTCTGTTAATGTGGTGGTGCAGGTGAAAATGCTGGGACTTCATTAACAGACCTGCTGATGAAGTGTGAACCAGAATAAAATCCAATTCCTCCTCTGTTTGCTGAGTTAGATTTGCAGGACTAGCAGAAGCAGAAAGCAGCAAGCCCTGCTTGTGTTATTCCACTGAACAGATTTCACTCAGACTCTACATGGGCAGTAGAGTAAAAGAAAAGTAGCAATAAAAATGTGAAATCTTTATGCAGTCACATTTCTGAGTAAAGCCAAACATCTGAGACCTTCTAAGTGAGGCTTCGCAGACCAATTACAATGGGTCATCTGTGCTGTAGCCAAAATATACTGAGAAAAATAACTCGAGAATGACACATTAACAAGGAAAAGGTAAGGAAATGAACACATCGTTTTACCTTGTAGCCTGTGTAATTCAGCACAGTGTCAGAGAACAGGGTCAGACTCTGACACAGGCGCATGCGGTTGTACTGGTGCCTGCTTTGCTACCTCTGCAACTCCAGAGTGCATAAGATGGATGGTCTTGTGGCCAAAGACCTCGTTTAGGTCTTTCAAGTAAATCTGAGTGAATAATAATGATTTTTCCAATTTCCTGGCTAAAATGAATTAAAAAAATTGGAGACCAAATAAAATGTTTTAAACCAGGTTAAAGTCATTGATTTCTTTTCCTGCCCATTGCTCCCTACTCTCATGTAAACTCTGTGAATGTGTGGATATTGTGGCAGTGGGATGGTATAAATAGACAGGCAGTGACAAGAGAGTCCCATCTGATTAAAAGGTAGCCAGCTCATTGAAGAATTACAGTAGATGCTAAAGAGAAACCTGGTTTGGCTCTGACTTTCATAATCTCTCCGGTAGACATCTTTTCTAAACAGTGTTTTATATAAAACAATTTAACTCATGTTAAAAAGAGTGCCTCAACATGTTTTTTAAGAGAGATGAACAAGTAAAACCTTTTTCAACAATGGGAAGTTCGTCTAACACTTCACTGTTCTTAAGTATAACAACACACGAGAAAACGCAAATCAAGAAAATCAGAGTCAGATGAAGATGGTAACAACAGAAGTTCTTTAAAAGCTGGTGTTTCTTGTCTCTTGGTAATGCAATCAATATATTCTCTAAAAGCTTTAAGGCAGTAAGAGTTTCTTTAAATAGTGGTGTAGCTTTGAAATTCCCTTTCTTACCTGGGTAGAGCAACATTAAATCAAGAGACAGCATCATCAAACTTGCTTTGACTTATGAAAGAAAAGGGTGGTTGTCTGTACTCAATCCTTTTTCACTCCAAGAGAGCTTGAGGGGTGCAAATCACTTGAGACAAAAATCAGATTTTGCATCCATATTACCTTCCTAGAGAGATCTTTGCAGATCTGACCAGCACTTTCCCTTTTTCCCTGGGAGTCACCAAAATCTTTACTGTTTTTCAGTCAATCGTATATACTGGAGGCTTTGCTTATTTCCCAGGGCAGACTTCAGATGATGCATAAAACTTAGGTCGTGAACACTGGTGGTAATTAAAGCTCCATGGTATGTATGTTCTAGGTTGTTAACTTAGGTATCTGGGCAAAATTCCAGCTTGGGTAATTATGTGCTGTCTGGCTGACTTCTGTCAGCAGCTTCCACTGGGTGAGGTGTTGTATTCAAGTCTTCCTCTACGTGAGTGCGTAATATAAGTTGCTCAGTCTCCTGGGCCTGTGATTCTAGGAGCTGATTGCTGATTTACCCTTTGAAAAATCACTAATGATTTTACATGTCTATCTTGTTGCCCCATAAAAAGTCCAGTTCTGAGAGAGCACATCCTCAACACTTACCAAAAATCAAGTGCTTTCAGTATTTCCTGTTGAATTAAGCATGGTAAATCACCTATTTTTTTTTTTTTAAATTTAAGCTTTCAGCAGAAATTCAACAATTTCTGGATAGATTTTATTCAAGAGTTAATTTCAGGTTTTTTTTTTTAAAAAAAAAAAGACCCCCTTTTTGACAATATGCTCCCTCCTCCCCCCGCAATAGTGCTGAATTTGCCTGAGAATACATGTGTCTTTCTGTCAGAGAAGAATCAGGGAGAACTGCAATTCATGCTAAGTCTTTATTGGAAAGGAGTCAATTAGTAGGAGAGAATTCTTGTTGCTATTATCTTAATGTATTCATATGTTTATAAATATTGACATTCTGTTCTACTGTGTTGCCTGAGTGTTAGCTGAAAGCTTTTGAATATCTAAATCATTAATACTGTAACAGATTCTAGTTTGAGTAAAACGGTGCTACTTTTCATTCCATCAAATGCTTTGTGAGAACTGTATTTTGTCATGTGCATGCTCTGCTGTGTGTTACTGCTACGTACCAAATTCCTGAAGACATTGGAGACGTAGTTCTAACAGCATCTTAAACTCCATAGTTAGAACAGAGGACTAAATATAGCTCTGGTCATTTTTATTTTAAAAATTGAGTTTTATAGTAAGAAGACACTCCAGTAATGTATCCCAAGGGACTACTGTGATGAAGTTAATATAGCAGAGATTTTATGTCTTATAACATCACCTGCGGCAAACTGTGTTGTCACCAAAAACATGCTGCCGTGGTGGAAATAATGTCCTCAGGCGTAATTTCTGTGGTTTCGTGAATAACAGAAGTGGAACTTAAGAATGAAAGTTTCATAAAACATAGGATAGATATTAATGGGATTAGATAAGTATATCGTGTCTCTGAGAAGAGGATACCTAGACACAGCTTCACCATCTGTAAATCTGATGCTGGTATTGTTGACTGCTTACACAGACTTTGCTTTCTGGTGTCAGGAAGAATAACAGCAGTTAATGTCATGGATTACGAGGTGCCAAATAAGCAGATTTTTTTCCCTTTTTCAGCTGCATTTTTTCCTATTAAAGAGAAAAATAGAGGAGAGGATACAGTATGTCATCAGGTCTGATCAGGAAACCTCTGTGCTATCAAGGTGGGATTAGCAACATTTCAGGGATATTCTTGATCCTGTGCTGCTAACAAGAACATTAAAATTTTGTTAGATATTAGTAAAAACTTTTTCACCATGAAAACTGTTGGTGGTTAAGAATTAGAACAGGCGCCCAGACAAGCTGCGTGATCCCCACCCTTGGAGATACTCAAGAGTTTCACCGAGTACAACCCTGAGCAGCCTGCTCTAACTTGGAAGTTGACCCTGCTTTCAGCGGGGCATTGGAGTGGATCACCTCCAGAGATCCTTTCCCTTTTATTCCGTGATTCTAAATACGCGTCTGGACATTTGGAGATGAATTTATCCCTTGTTATTCCACTAACTTCACTCAATTCTATCTAAAAGATCTGTCCGCATGCCATTACAGCAGGTGGAGATGTTGACTTCAGTTAAAATTAGTACAAGTTCTGAGTCTCTGTAGTCCTGTTCCAGTGCCTGTTAAATCAGACCTTTTGTGACTCTAATTCATTTCTCTAATTTCTCTAATCCTTTTATACATGTGACATCTATAACAGTGTGTGGGAGGCAGCTACACAGTATCACTGTATGAAAACCCCACTCTTCTGTAGCCTAAAAGTTTATCTACTTTTTTATTTGCATTCCTTCTCATTGCCTTCCCTCTGCAGTTTGATGCAAGTTTGTCAGACCATTTATATGAAGCAGAAACAGTAAAAAAAACCCATCTTGAATAAAAGAGCTTAGTATGTAACGCTGGATCAGGAACTGTCAACCATGACAGAAGATGAAAGTGTTGAAATTTAAATAAGCATCCTGGGCAGTGTATTTCTACCTCATCCTCAATGCTAACATGCCTCGGCTGTGAGAGTAAGACATTCTGCGTGCAGAAGTTACAGCCTCTTCGAAGAGTCGGACAGGTGTGCAATGGATTATTTCTCAAAACTTGCTGACTTAGCAGCAAGCCCTCGGCTGGTTTAAGAGCATCCTTCTGCCCCAGCTGAGGAGCTTGCCCGGCAGTCTCATCGCTCCTGAGAGAAGCCAGATTTGAGCCAGTGACCCGGAGGTGAAAAGCCCTGTATCCCATTAGCTGTTCTCTGGGGGATGTTCAGTCTTTCCAATTTTAACTGTTTAAGGATTGCTGCATTTTGTCCAATGGCTGCATTTGGCAGAAGTGAACAGTTGATAAGAAATGAGATGAGACCTATTCCCCTGAGGTTTCATCCCTCACCCTCCCTGCTCGAGCTCAACAGTTTGGATAGTGAAGAAATCAGTTATTTACTAACATTTTACAGTAGTTGAGCAGAAAAACGTCACATCTCTCTAATATAGTCTTTAGCTCCAAGTAATGCAAGACACTGCTTTGAAATGGCTGGAAATATGCATGACTGCAGCAAGCAGAAACATTGTGCCCAACAGCTTTGCAATCGAGATGACTATATAGGAATATTTCCTAATATTTGCACCTCTTTTATTTCGAGAGCAGGGTTTTTGCTACTTGTAGGCCAGATTCTTCTTGTAGGTTTTATTAGTGTGAAGAAGAAAATTTGGCTGCTTGGGTCTATCCTTTGCAGTTCTCACAGTTCTACAATTGCTAGTTGTGTAACCCTTTTTATTACTGGCAGGTGCTGCTGAAGTTTGTTAGTGTGAAGTTGAGTGAGACTAACTTCTGAACTGGCTGTAACAACTAATCAATTAAAAAAGAGTAATTCTCTTTATTTTAGTATTTTCTGCTCTGAGACAGTGCTTATGGTCCCAGCGCCTCGCTAAAGGCATCCCAGCAGCTGCCTTTCAAACCAAACTTGCCGGCAGTACCAACAGCAAGCTGGCACGTGGAAGTGCAGGTCTCACCAGAGTGCACCTTCTTGAACCTGCCGGCCACTGGAGCCTGCTCTAACTTGCCTGCAAGGCAGTTTGCAGGTGGACACGGGCTGCATTGTGTTTGTAGCTGCTTCACAGACTGCTCTTCAGAGCCAATGACATGACCTCCCTGGGAGGTGGGAGAGTGTGGCATCTCCGAGTCTACGCAAGAGATGATTTATTTCAATAAAAATAATGTTGGCTGTAATAAGCAAATAGTGGACTTTCCCATGAGCCTAATTCTTTTTCCCTGGAGGGTATACAGTCTAGGAAATTACTTTTATTCCAGGCATTTCTGCCTTGAGTGATGAGTGAGAATGGGTGATTCTACTTGAAAGAGCATAAGATAAAAAAAAAAAGAACAGTGATACTGATACATTATTTTTTTTTAAACAAACCAGCTGAATTAATTCCGTTCAGGTGCTCCCAAGTATGGCCATATTCAGCAGCCTGTTAGAAGGAAACCAAGCAAGACATCTCTTACTGTGTATGGAGAATCGATTTGAGCCGATAGCCTGGAATGTGGGAGTCTGCCACTACAGCTGCGATGCCACCAGTGGAGCTGGATGGCATTCCTTGTGGAGCCTGACAGGATGCCCCGGTGCAGTGCAGTTCTGCCAGCTGTCTCTCTTCCATGCAGTGTAGCACAGTCCATTTAGATTCAATTTTGGGTTTATTCTTTGATGAGTGTTTAATAACCATTTCCAAATCTCTGCACAGTTGGAAAGTGACATTGTCAAGAACGGTGCAGCGAGCTGAAATTATGTGGTAATGCGTGTTGTAACAGCACGGGGAAGAAGTAAAGCGGAAAAGTTTTATTTCCTTCAGGGCAGAGTTGGCTAAATGGAATTGAGATATCCTGGGATAAAATAATTACCCTCTTGGTTTTGGCTCACTTTCCGTCGTGAAAGAAACGGGATGGCATTTTCGGTTAGGAATAAAAAGTCGTATATTCTCATTCTAGCCTTGAGATCAGCTTGCTGCATGACATTTGAAAAGTGACATGGACAAAATTTTGAGTTTACTTGTTCTACATCCAGGTGCTTATATAAGCCACCTAGTTTCTCAAGGTAAACCCACAACTCTGCTTTTCATTCTGGACGCCCAATGTTCCTAGCACTTGCTATTTGGTTAATTAACTGTATATTGATACAGGCATTAGGGACTGAACATTTCAGCTTTATTTTTGCTGTAGGAACTCTCTGGGTTGCAAGGAAAATTAGTGGAACCTAGAGGCATGCAGCATCTCCTGAAATAATTTCTTTTTTTTTCTTAGTTTATTCCTGGTTGGATCGGAGGCAGTAATTCATATCTCATTGCATTGTTTTGAGTCTTTTAATCAATTAGAGTTGGGTACTGCGAGATACTGAACATCATTGGCTGTGATGGATATTAATAGATGAGCATGCAGAGCACCTGGTGCAAGAAGGGATCTTAATATTTGCAGTTGCTTTGAGATCTTTGCTTTGAGATGCTATTCAAGTGCTAAGGCTTATTAAGCTCTATCTTAATGCTAGCAACCCACTGCACTGTCAGTGGGGACTAGCTGTTTGTGGCAATGTTCTTTTATTCATGATATGGTTTACTGCTTTTTCTCTGATCTTTTCCACTGACTGCATCATATAAATGTTTTGATGAACTCTGTGAGTGCTCAAAAGCCTCCCTTCTTGCAACTCTCCACTATCCTTTTCTCTGTTTTCTTTCTCTGATACTCCACTTTTTTGCTTTGCTTCTTCAGTGTGCCAAAACAGCAGGCACAGCAATCTCTGTCCTTCAGAGCAAAAGGATTACAGGGGTTAGATGTTGTAAAAGTATATATCGAATGAATAATTCCCATTAGAAAATCAGTTTGTTGACTAGGGGAAAGTAGCCGGGGAGGAAGGGAAGAGAAGAAAAAGGCTTACTTAAAATTGTTGTTCCCTGTTGAATCCTTGTTAGTGTGAACAGCTGATGTCTGTGGAAACTCTCTAACCTCCTTGCCTTAACCATGAACCTCCTCTTCATTGCTTTAGCTCCCTTTTTGCTAATAGAGGGGTTAACTCAGCAGATGGCAGTCTCTTTCCTCTGAGTCAGCGCAGAGAGGCAGTGAGCCAGAGCTGCAAGGCGGTTCTGCAGATGCCCTCTTTTGGAGAAGATACAAAGCCCACACCTTGGTGAACTGGGGTCAGTCAGGACTGCTGCGCAGATTTCATGGAAGTAGGTGTGTTCCACCCCAGTAGGCTATAGGTCTCATAATTACGTCTCATCTTTCCAAGTTAACAGTTGCTATTTTTATTATACCATGAAGTTTGGAAACAATACAGACATGAGATTCAAGCTTTGTCTCACTAAAGGTAGCTTTACATGACTGTTGAGCAGTGGAGCTGCTCTTCATTTGCGTATGGAAGTGGAAAGGGGGTCAATCCCAACATATTGTCTTTAGCAAGGTGTTTTTCCAAAAATATGAGAAAAGTCTTGTGAGGGTATGTAATATGGGTAAAACCCTAATGACAAATGACATGTGAGAAGGTGTGCTGCTCCCAAGTGCAGCTTCTCATACAGAGACAGATGTCCTTATGCAATAAAGCTCTTTTTGTATTTCATTATGTTGTGATAGTTGCAGCAAAAACCTGCACTGTGTTTAGTATAACACCAAAAATAATTTACTTTGTATTTTGTTACTAGTGTTTAATGTAATGGTTAATATTTTATTAAAATGTTTTAGGAAGAAATGAAATTTGGTATGCATTGCTAGATTTCTTCTTGAAATATTGAAAACTTTCAGTCCTAAATTAATGGATTAGACTTAAAAAGTCATTCATGAGACTTAAAAAGAAACCAAAATGTATTTTGAAGTTGGGCTTTTTTGGCTTCTGAGTGAGGTTCTGCGTGGTTTGACTTACTTCAGGAGAAACCAGGGGTGCTTTTAAACACTACTTCGGGTTGTCTGCATGTTAGCTTGAGGAGGCAAGCCAACTTCCAGCCCCAGACACCATCATACGATGGCAGAAGGTCAATGTTGGAGTTTCCAGTTGAGGGTCAAATAGTAGACTAGATTTGAAGATAAAAACTTTGAGGGTTTTGGTTTTTTTTTAACCTTATTCTCATCAGCCAGTACAGTGACCAAAGCATCAACGTATCTGTGAGACAGTGAATCCATTACTAATGGGGCAGCTGCCTGTTAACACCAGCTGGAGTTTGTTTAGACCTCCAGCTTTCAGTCCCATGCACTGTGCTGCAGTATTCAGGCTTGGAGGTCATATATATATGGATGATCCTTGTCTCTCTTCCATTAGTACAGAAGAACAGACAGGCCTGAATGGATTAGTTATCAAGTTCATGGATTAGTTATCAAGTTCACTCTAAAATGTCCTTGCTTATTGTAATTTTTGCCCTCTGAGCTTAAAGAAAAATAAAATTAAAACCATTAGCTATTTAATAACTCTAATTTTGGAGCCTCTGAATACATTTTGGTTAGGTATTTTGTACCCTGGATTTTGACATGCTGTACACTGCCATAGTATTACTACAACACCTGCTTCGAATTCTTCTTTCTCCTACCTGTCAGTGCATCATTTCATGCTCCACTAAGTGGTGCGAATAGCAAAACCATCTGTTCATTACTCATGTAGCCATTGTGTGAAATATGAATGAAACATCACATGTCTGAAAGAGTCATTGTCAACTGAGTCCAGCTGGTATGGCAGTATTCTGCCCAGAATCCAGAGTCCAGTTGCTTCCTTCAGTTGTTGTGTTTAGTCTCAGCGCAGTACTTTTTCAAGCAAATGTCTAATCCGTGATTCGAAATCTTCTGTTTATTCACTTTCTCCCCTTGAAATGTACTTCAGGGTTGAGATCCTTGCTAGGACATTAACTGTGGCATGAGGTCAGTCTTTGATTTTATCCTTGTAGGCACTGATAAGTGAATAATATATGCATGTATACCTACAAATGAGGGAAAGAGATGAATTTGTTATGTATTACAGGAAGTTAACGAATATTTTAAAAAACTCATTTTCCCCCCACACTGTCTTTACTGAAATAACTTCCATCAAAAGTTTTTGCCACCAGGTCTAGAGTTCCATCTCCGTCAAAGCTATTTGTACCATTCTTTCTTTTGGCAGAAAGAATTGTTCCTTAGGAAGCCATCATTGTCAGTACTGCACAGATCAGATGGCAATGGCTTCTAAAATAGCAGGTTAATATCCCTGTCTGACAGGATTAAATGCTTAACAGTGATTCTTGCTTTTACAGCTATCAGGGTAAGTGATGCCATATGCAATGATAAAGATGTGACATTGTTCAGCTTGCCTTTTGGAGAATGATGAAATGACATGCTTAAATCCTTTGTGGCCTCAGGTTTGATGGTACTGAGCGATACAGTGGAACAGAGCCGCTATACCTTAAGTGAGGAACAATGGCTAAGTTATGTATCTAAAATTTAGTTTGTACTTATAAGTTGCAGGCAGAAGGAACAGCATGCACTATTTTCATTTGCAACTAACAAACTGATATACCGTAAAATCTGTCACTGCTGTAAGCTTTCCCACACTCCTCATGAAGGCACTCATTCCTTTTGGGTAGAAAAGACTGGATGACAACGCATTCAGTAAAACCTGAACCTGTATCATCTCTTTAGACTTCAGGATAAGATTCTGTTTGTGAATTTAAATATCTGAATAGAGCTGTCTACATGTGAAGCAGGAGCCTAAGCTTCTATTATAAAGTCAGTAAAGATCTCATTATAAAGGTCTAAAGCTATTCAGCTTCTAAAGCAATGCAGTCTAGGGCTGTTCAGCTAACCAAATTTAAGTGCCTATTTTAGGATGAGCAGGGCAACTGACATGGACACTGTTGACTGTAATGAGTGCTCAGGTGACTTCTTCACATGTGAACGCCTGTGTGTGGCACCTACATTTAGGTGTCCACCTGTGAGCTGGATCCAAGCCTTTCTTTGTGTTACAGTGAGATGAGTATGCCTTCTCGTAATCCATGGAACAAACCGGACCATTGCAGCACAACAGATGAGGAAGGTTTGGCTTGTTGAGATAGAGCTGTCAGGGTCGGGCAAACCCAGGATCGAAGACGGGTTATTTTCTCCATACAGACTTGTGTGGGCTTTAACATCTGTACACCTGAGGCATTGAAGGAATAGCTGAGCTGTAGTATTTTGAGGCATAGGACCTCAACAATGAATGTAGGTACTGAAACGGAGGTTGATGTCTAAATATCTTTGAGGATTTGGGCCTTGGCATTGTGCACTGGTTGCTGACATTGTATTTAAAAACAGTGTTTGGAGTGGTAGTTTGGTCTGCCTCCATATTTTTTATCACTAACATAGAATTAAATAGTTGTGTTGTATGATATTATTCACTCATGCGAGGATATTGCAGAAGATAGTGCTGGGAGAGATCTCAAGCGCTAAAATGGCCATCATATCTCCAAAGTCAGGATCAGCTGTACCAGTATATTTGTAGAAGGCCTTGGAAGGGTAGAGCTTAGCAGGTAGGTGCGTGGGGGCCTCATCCACCACTGTCATGCTGATAGTCCTGTTGATCTGGGTTCTGTTACGGGTGTTCAAGGAGCTTCTCTTCATGCTTAAGTTCTTCTTCAATATGGAGGTAGGAAAAGAGTGCTTACTCTAACTTTAGTCTTTTCAGTCTTTTGGTTGTTAATCTGTAGCCCCTTAGTGTTTTTCTTTTGAGTATTATGTATTATTTCACGTATAGAAATGACATCATTAACAAAAAATATTAGGAATATGAGAATTCTTAGACTAGATTTTAATATAAGATTATGTGTGTCTTTTAAAATTATTAGTTATAGCTGTCTGGCATAAGCCTTCTGCCATCAAGAACAATTCTATAGTGATTCTTTAGTAGCTCTGTTGTGTAGCTTTAAGAGATCCTGGTAATGGGAAATTAACCCTTATATAATCAGGCATCTAACACTTTACAGTAGGATAAAATATAACCTGCAGGTTTGTATAATGTGCAGTTTCCAGGCTTGTAGGATGTGAGCAGGTTTGGGTCAGTCCTAATGCTAAAAAGTGACTCAAAGTTCAAAAATCTGGAAAGCTGCCGGTGTTTGCTTTGCTTAATAAAGCAAACTGTAAGTCAAACATTTAATCACAGCATTCTGGTAACAGGGGGCCTGTTTTAATACAGCTCTTTTATTGGCCTCTTTGTAGTTCAGAAATAATAAAGGCGATCCTGGTGGATAAGGTGTTTTCAACACACGTCTCATGTGGAACTTTTATTTTCAGACACAAGCCTTGTATAACAATATGAATCACCAACATGAGAGCAGTTCTGATCTATGGTGGTTTTTCCAGTAGGGAAATAACCTGCTGAGTTTATTAATGTTTGTCTAATTTACATCATTAGGGTCATTTTTAAAATAGCCCTGTCTGTTTGCTTTATAGCCTGCGCGAGTGTTGGGAGGAGGGATGCCAGAGCGCGAGCGCTGCTCGTTTCTGAGCAGATGGGAAAGCAGAGCCTTGCATCCTCCCAGGTGCTCCCTGAGCAGAGGAGAAAAGCTTCGAGTCTTCAAGCTCTGAAGGCCTGCACACCACCTTAGGCGTGTGTGTTTTTTATAATTCCTCAAAAGACCTTTGTGACTGCAGAAGAGCAAGGCAGGGGAGGTGGGAGAACGGGGCTTGTGTGCTTAGTAAGGAGTCAATATGACACCTGATTCAAGAGTCTGTGCCACCCCTCTTCTTACAGGTGTTGCATATACCAGTTAGTGAAGGGGTATTTTTGCAGCTGGTTGTGTGCTGATTTGGCAGTGCCTGCAGAATTCAGTGGGGTCATCCTTGCCCTGCTGGTGATGGAGAGGAAGTTCAGCAGTGGTGCTGGGAATGCTACAGGGGTTCTGAAAGGCTTGTCCAGCTCCTCTGAAGCACCCTGTCCTCTGAGGGATGGAAGATGTTTTTCTATGTCATTGCAAGAGACAGTATCATGCCTGTTACTATCACTGCTAGCAGTAATACAGATGAGACTATTTAGTTGAAAAGACTGATCTGCAGGTCAGACTGAAATTCTGTTTTGTTTTGTTTTGTTTTTTTTCTCCTCGTTCATTATCAAAGGGGAATAAATGAAAGGAAAAGGTAATACTGCAATTGAAATCTAGCAGACCAAGTTTTGATCTTCATCCTCTAGTGAAAATCTGGAGTCTCTCTTTGGTTTGCTAGTTATTGTGGGATTACTACAATGAGATTGGAATTTGATCAAGCTATGATTTTTGTGAACTATTTTTAATTGATATTTATCTGTCTGTCTATCTGCACATACATAGGAGATATGTGGACAGTTGCCTGTACTTGACTAAAATTATACTTTATTGTAGTAGTGGCAGAACTAATTCAGTTCCACAGTTTTTGCGACTAAATCCTTTTTACCTGGGTGGGAAAAATTTAAGGAATTGTCCAGTCTGAGCTGTAGCACCTGTTGAGTTTCCCAGCGAGGACTGAGGTGCTCTGTCCTTTAGTGCAGCCAGGTAGAGCAGAGGCAGAGATTTGGAACAAATCCTGATCTTTGCTGTTTCTGAGTTTTTAACATGTAAACTTAACTCTAGTGCTAGTAGAGCATTACACAGATTCCTTGGAGAAGAGTGTTTGAATGACTGATTGTCCTTGTGTAAATATATTGCAGAATTTAAGACTTTGAGATTATTTGGATTTTGGATAAAAAGGAACTCTGAAAGAGCTGTTTAATCTGGTACATTGACTGTACTTGGTTCTGTATTAGACTGTAAAGAAGAAGTTACATGCAACATACTTTCTTCTTTTTCCTGAGTAGGAGGTTTTTTTCTTCTCTTTGTGTGGACAGCTGCTCAGCTTCAGGTAAAAAATGTTAGAGTTTATGGGACTGCCAGCTGGAGCCAATTAAAATCTAATGGACCAGAGTTGGCACTAAAATATCTTTTTCTGCTTTAGCAATGTAGAGTTTTTGTTCTGCTGCTTATACATGATTTAAAAGGTTTACAATGTTGTTAAGAAACAAATTTACTCACCATTTTGCAAACCGAGATGTGTTTGAATTTAAAATCTGACACAGAAATACTATACTTAGGGTCCTTTAGTGAAGTCATGGTTCCACCAAGCATGGAGTTGTGATAGGGTCATAGAATAGTTTGCATTGGAAGGTCATCTAGTCCACCCCCCCCTGCAATAAGCAGGGACGTCTTCAACTAGATCAGGTTGCTCAGAGACCTGTCATGCTCATCCACTGTGATGATGGGAGTTTCCCTGCCTGATGTTCTCCCCTGAATATGAGAGAGGGAAGCAGAGAGCTAAATGACTTGCTTTGGTCACACCAAGGATCTGCTACACACCTAGGAAAAAAATGCAGGTCTTAAGATGGATGATCTGTCTTTTAGTTCTGACTGCCTGAAGCAAAAGAAACCTAGGACAAGACTGGGAGCTTAAGTTACAGTATTGGAGAGTGAAAATCATCATTATTGAGAGTAACATGAGCAAAGGGAGACGTGGATGAGATGTGCTAGAGGGACAGAACAGAGAGTAAGAGCTCAGTAAAAAGAATTGATTTTTTGGAAAAAGAATTCAGTTCATTTGAACTGGAAGGAGATGTTGTTTGTTCTTGAGTGATATGATTCAGACTGTTCTGTTTGTGCAAACTAAAGGCTTAAAAGGCAGTTTTTGCCTTTCCAAAATGAAGTATTTTCAAAGATTGAATTGAGACTTTTTGACTTAGTTTTGAAGGTCGGCAGAATTTTTTTTTTTTCCCAAAACATACAAATTTCACCAACACTGTATGAAACATGGCTTGTGTAGGCAATCTTTCTGTCTAGGAAACCTTTCTTTTTCTTTACTTTGTGGTAGTTTAACTGCATTTCACTTCGCATTTTCAGTGAGGACGTTTGATCGGTTAGCAACCAAGGTTTGCCTGATAAACAGGAACTCAATTGCTTGTGATTGTTTCTCCGCATTCTTAAAAGATTGCTCAGGGCACAAAAGATGCATGATAAGGGAAAGAGATGATTTTTAAGGCATAAACCTGGAGCATATTATCCTGTGGTTTCCACAAACAAGCAGGCTGTGCATTTGAAAGAGTGAGAAATGTGAATAGCGGGCATTTGAAAGTGTGATAAACTTAGGCCTGATTTCTCTATTTCACTATTCATGGGGCAGTCTAAGCTGCTTTTAAGCATTCTGCCATTTATTCAAAGATTCCTGTATTCAAAGACTGGTCAACATGACTGATTTTAATAATGAACTGACCAGTTTTAACCCCAAAATGGGTTATTCCGTGCATATGTTCATACATGCTGAGGGTGGTCAAGTTTTTTTCTTCCTGCTTTCTAAAGCATTGGGAGAATGATAAAAGAGCATGAGAAAAATTGGAGTTTAGAGATACTCGTATGGAAGGGATTACACAAAGCCTGAAAACTTATATTTGGATGAGGTGCTTCAAAATGTCAAAGGAGGGTCACAAAATCTAGGGTGCATCTAGTGTAATGGTAACTGCAAACAGTTGATGTCTGTCATGCTTTCACTTGTCACAGTGTTTTGGTGGCTCCTGGGTGACCAATCCTTCTTGTGGGTGAAGGTCAGTTTGTGTTGAGGAGTATTTACTGTTAGACCACTCGGAGCTGAAGGTGCAGAGCTCAGAAAGAACTGTCCTCAGAGAAATGAGACTGGGCCCAGGCCTAACTTGGTCCTAACTTTCATTTTTTCCATACCTTTCCTTTTCTGAAGCCTTTAGGAACCATTTCTAGCTGGTTTTGTGAGAGTAAGTTAATGAAATGACAAGTAATTTCTTGGAGCTTTACACAGTTAAAACTATGTAGTTCACCTCTTTATGATATATTCATCTCCCCTCAATACTGAAACCGAGGATTCAAACACAACTGGAGATCATACAACTGTAGGGTGGTCCTCAGGCGCAGGACTGAGAGATGCTCTCAGGAAACCAGTGGAAATGCTGTATAGGTGGTGTTATTATGTCTGTATCACAGCCAGAGCACTTCCTTCTCTGAACTTGTCAATGTGTCACTTATAATGGGCATTAAATTTAATATTTGGAGAGACACACAACTTCATAATATTAATAACAGCTTCATAATGTTAAAGAGAAAGATATAACCTAATTGGAGAATGAATGTAGACTTTTTTGGCTGCTTTTCAGGCAGGAGATTTATTAGAAACGCTGTAGTACTCTAAGTCCTAATCCATCTCCTCTTCCCCAGCTTACAGTAAGTTACTCCATTTGCCTCTCTCTTAAGAGTACTCTTGAAATGGCATCTTTTTATGTACCTGTTTTTTAGAGAACATTGTGGAGGAAAAGGAAAAAGAAACCAATCCAAACTAGAATATGGATGATTCACAGTAAGAACTATTGAGGTTGTAAAAAACCCTAGTAGGGATTCTGACGAGTTGGCATATCTCCTTCCACATCGATAAATTTGTCACTGGTGAAAATGTTTATTCCTTCGCAGTGGTATGATTTATGCTGGACCTTTTGTACTGCATATGTGAACCTATAGCTCATCCTCAAACAGTAGAAGATGAACTCTGACTAATAGATCTCGATGACTATCCTACAATTTATGCAGGATTAGTATTTTAGAAGGGTAGTGTGCATGATTTAAGTAGGATTTGAGTATATAGCCATGGTTTGTCCTTTGCTGTCAGCAAAGGCATCCTAAGTTCATTTCTTTAAAGAAGCTCCAGGCCAAATGTCAGGAAAAATTAAATCAAGCAGTGATGTAGTCCCGTAGGGAAAATGTATTTCAATTGTGAGGTATTCATGGATATAATATGTCATCCTGTAGTCTGTGACTGTTGGGTGTACTTACAGGCAACGTGGCTTGGTAATTGCTACTTGTTAAGAAATTTGGCTATGATAAAAAATGACCTGCCAGGGAGAGAGACAGTTTTGTTAATTTTATTTATGAGACTTTCATTGAAATTGGAAGAATGTGTCTATGTGGCGGCAGATCCTCAGTGATACAGCATCTTTAAAAAATGAACATTTTTTTGTGTCTTTCAGCAAGGAGGTACAATAGTGTTTTAGAGCTTTGGCTTCTGCAGTCCGAGAAACAAGTTGGACACAAGCCCCTTATTTTGCTCATCCACCAACCTTTTACTACCCAATTTGCCCTTCCTGAAGGCAAGTGTAAGCAAATTTTCTGTCTTTCCAACAGATGTGGGACAAAGCTAGGTTTGTCGGATCAGCCTGGATCCGAACCTGGAAAGAATTAACTCCACCCTCTGTAGTTTTGTTTTCATAAAGAATTTATTTATTTTTTTTTTTCCTGGCATATTCTAAATAAAACAAACCAGACCCTTACATTTCAGATTACTCTTTAGTGTGGATACCTGACCCAGGAGCAAGATCATGTAGATCATAATTAGAGGCCTAGCAAGCTGAGATGGAGCTACAAACTGCCGTTCCGTGAGACACCTCCCTGCCCATGCTGTTGTATTAGTTTATTCTCTAAGCCCTTCTGGGGGCATAGAGCCTTGCAGTGGTTTTCTTTATCGTCTTTAATTACAGATGGGTTAACTAGCTGCAAGCACCAATGTGTATCATTCAAACGTCCATGTCATTCTTAGCCCTGTTGTTTGATTACTGTGAAGCAGACATAGAATTTAGGAAGAGTATCTTTTCAGATGCAAATGGACATTTAAATCGGAAGAAGCTGATGCACATTTGATAGCAGCATCCTTCCAGAATGAAAAGATTTATCACCTATTGAATCGTTAAGGAACAATAGACCTGCTCCCTCAGCTGGCCAAAATCATTGTATTGCTTTGGGCTTTAGCGACCCTCTGACATTAATGATCTAACCCAGTATTATTCCTATATCTGAGGAAGAGAGTAACGAAGCCATGTTTCGTGGATTTATTTTAAGGACATGAGAAATAGAAGGGGCCAGATTCTGCTTCAGCTTGTGCCACTCTAAGTCCGGAAGAGATGAATTAAAAACTTGAAGTAATTTTAAGCGGAGCACTTGTGTTATTCCACAGTAACACTTCCCTAGCCAGAAGCTTAAAACCAATGACAGAAAAAGATTGAATCATAAGAATTTCTGAATAGTTTCATTGTGTGCTAGCACAATGAATGAGATGTTCTGGGCAAGGAAATAGGTTGCACAGAGTTTTGAATAGGAAAAAACCCTCATGTAGTTAACCCTTTAGAATCTGCAGACACAGGGAAGTGTCACACCAGCTGTAGGCAGGAAAACTCAGGATGGGCTGTCACCGGACAGGTTCATCTGGCCCTTGCATGTCTGGTAAGCCAGTCCTTTTGAGGAACATTTTATTATTCATAGTCTATCTGCAAAATAGTTCTCTTCATGTCAGATTTGGCTTTGTTTATCACTTTTTTTTTGGTGTGAATTTATTGAATTAAAAGACCCATCTAAAGGAAGACAAAGTTTTTGTTGTATCCTTTAGTATTCATTCTTCTTATATGTCTTGGAAGAATAATTAATTACACAGGGTCTGTTGGAACTAAAGTACTTTGGGAGACAGTTAACCAATGCCTCTTCGCTGGATAGGAGGTTGGTTGACAGATCAAAGTGCATTTTTCCCATAGCAGTGAACAAAAGATTCTAATCGAGCTGCCCATATGACCATGGAGACATGATGTCTTTTCCTAGGAAGTCAAGGCTGATTTTGAATTCCTTGAATCTTTCCAAAGTGCATTTCATTACAGTAGCTTTTCTTTGCTATATTGCTGAAACGCTTTGCTTTGCTTGGTTTTAGTAGTTTTCCCCAGGTTGTTCCAGAGTCCAACCTAAATGATACTGTGTCACCCACAAACATCTGTTTAAACTGTTTAGATTTCTAATGAAGATGTTACATAAACCCAAAGTTACTAAGTGCACAGAAGCATGTCTATTGATTAATTTCTTATATAAATGTTTTATATATTTCTCATATAAATGCTTTTCTAAACATCGGTACTGTATGTTTAGACCAATACCTAGTGTTCACAGCTCTTGAGTGAATAAGCATTCATTCCCATCCTTTCTTCCCCGGGTTCTCCTTTATCTTATTTCCTACCAGTTTTCCTGTTTAATTTGATATTGCTGCCTGCAGTATTTTTCTCCTTTGGTTTGTCTCATTCCCAGTTATTTCCCTCTTCCTTCATTGGAACCAGTAATTGCTCAGTTTTTCCTAGATAGTTAATGTCCTCAGCTTTTTTCCTAGTCCCCTCATTTTTTTTTTCCCCATACTTTCACTCTTTTTGTTTATTGAGATGTTCTTTCCTCTGACTCGGTTATAATTTATGCAGGTAGTTCAACTATATTTCCCCATTCTGCCGTGATTATATTGGACATGAGATGGTGCTTCTTGTAGCTGTTACATCTTGTGCAGTTGTTCACCAATACCTCTTGTGCAGTTGTTCACCAATACCTGCGGGTATTTCCTTCCTTTTTTTAGATACTCATTCATTCCCATTGGCCCTGGCTGAGAGATAGGAGCTCTCACTGAAGCTATTGAAAAAGATTTAAGAGGCAAAGAAAAAGAGTATTTTGCAATTGGTAAATGAAGCAATCATTGCTGAAGAAGATTGAAGACTTTACAGTTGTTGGCAGTTGTGATTCCTACCCAGTCTTCTTTGGCAAAGCAATTTATGTAGGTACTATCAAATGGCTTTCTAGGTACATTGGCCTTCTTGGAGTGGCAGAGATCTCCCATGTATGTACCGTCTGCTCCTGGCCTGGATTTACTTGTGGGAGGCGAGGAGAGCACAGCCCAGAGCCATCCTGTGCTGCAGATGGCAACGGGAGCTGGAGCAGCCCCTCTCGGATCAGTGAGACCTAGCTGCTCAGGCCTGCAGCTTCCTATTTCTTTGCATTTCTCCTTTGAAAAGTGCGATTAAAATTTTCAGACTCATTTATGTAGTTTGGTGCATAATGATAAATATGCTTTTTCACAGAAGCCATTTGTAGGACAATGGTTATGTTGCACTTTTATTTCTGAAGACTTTGGGGATTCTTTCCGGGCCATATGACTCACAACTTTGAAGTCACTGAGCAAAGGGTCAAGCCCTTCTTCACTCAATAGATGCTTTCAGCTCCGAGTGCTACTAGTACATTCAGGGCTAAAAATCTTGGCTATTGAAACAGCTGTAGCTTCAAAATGTCGTGAAGCTGCATTAACGCTTCATTTCCTGCAGTGAATCATTTTGCTTATGAAAGTATAAGAGCTAGGGACATTTAAAAAAAAAAAAAGAAAAAAAAAAANTTCATTTCCTTAAATATTTTTATTAAAAAAATAAAAAAACAAAGGAAATTTAAAAAAAAAAAAAAGAAAAAGAAAAACAGAAAGAAATAATCTGTGCTCTGGAATGGATCTTTATCCCTCACCCCCCCATTGGATAACTTTATCCCATCACAGCAGTAAAATGCAACGATATGGAATAATTATGTGTTCCCAAGCCTTTCCAATTGATCTACTGTTGTGAAAATACATTCAGTAAATTCACCTGAGTGACTTTGGACAGCAAAACACAAGGACATTATGAATAAAAGAAATACTTATTTTCCTGATGTAATGGAGTGTTGTGACCACAGGAACGTCATTGTCAACCTCTATTCTAGATTAGAGTAGGTTTGTTGTCAGAAAAATGGGTGTGTGGTTCAGAAGGTGACTGCAAAAATGACTTGTGGGGCTTCATATTTATTCCTTCCCTCTACTTGCTGGTCTTAAAATTTAATTTTGGGTTGGAAAATGAAGCACTTTTCTTTCTGTTACTGTAAGCAGGAAGGCGATTTTTTTTCAAAGAGACACCAAATGGCAATTTTGCTGGGTGAGGACACAGGAAAAACAAAGCCTAGTTGTCTTCTCTTGACTGGCTTTCTGGTACGACTTATATTTAAAATATAATTTAGTTTTAAAAATATTCAGATTTAAGGGAGCAGATGCTTGGAAAAAAGAATGTGCCATTATTAATGACTTGCTTCTATCAGTAGCTGCATTTTCAAGCAGCACTGTCTTCCCCGGGCTGTATTAGCACTGTGAACAATGAAAACAGAAAAATGCAATGTCATAGATAAAATGTATACTCATTAGTATTCCCCTGTTTTCCTCCAAGTATTCATCTTCTGCCTTTGTCAGCCATACTTTAAAATACGAGGTAAAAATTGTTTAAATGTTTGTCAAATGGGGATGTAGGAGTTAGGAAATACTGTAATGAGAAGTTATTTCAATACATAAGATAATATATATGCTATTTAATACACACAGTTTGATATTATTAAGACATTATTGCAGAATTAACAGATTTCAGTAAGACACTATGTAACAGCCAATGAATATGATATATTGCAAATAAGGTCATCTTGTTATACAGCTAGAAGTAATAAATTTATACTGCTCAGGATTGTTTTTCTATATACATTTATCCTTCAGTGGCATTTGAATTTTTTTCTTTGTGTCAAAACAACAAAAGAAATTATTGTAAGAGCTCAGAAACAATGAAAATAGAAGTAAAACTAAGAAAAGAGAGGAGGAAAAGAGCATTGCGGAGGATGGGTTGCAGAGAATGCTCCTTCAAAAGTATATTTTTATGTATTTTAATTTCAAGAATATAATTTTAATGGGAGACTGTAACCTGCCAAGATACGGAGTTGCCTAAACAAAGAGAAAAGGAGACTGTTTGTGCTTTCAGTTTTTAAACTATTTTAAGTTTGAAAATGTCAACAGAAAGTTTTAAATTTTCTGGATTTCTAATTAAGTGTTTGAATTTTAAATGCCATTTCCATCTAGCTGCCTCCCTGTTTTTGATTTCACTACTGAGAAATAATCAGATGTAGAAAGATTTGGGAAAAGGAAGAAAAAAAAAAAAAACAACTGAGGAGGGGGAAAAAAAGGAGACCTATAAGTTTTGTCAGCGTAGTTAAACAAAATCTCTAAACCTCTTCCAAAATGTTGGTTTTTCTTTTTCCCCTCCATATTTTTAATTACAGAGAAATCCATTTTTGTCTACAAACACCTACTCTGAAAACAAATCGACTAGTTCTGCTTGTTAAATTATCATGGTAGAAGTGAGAACATCTAGCATGTTTCTGAATGGTGTGACAACTATAATTGCCCACACAGGGAATAATTTTTGAGAGCAGAGGGATCTTCAGTCCAGGTGTGAAAGACATGGCAAGATCAAGTGGCTGGAAACGGAAGCTAGACAAATTCAAGCAGAAGGTAAAAGCACAGGTTTTTAACAGGGGTGTGTGTGGGAGTGTTATCTGTAGGAACGTCTCATCAGGGAATGCTGCTCTATCTCCATCTCTTGATGTCTCACATTGGTAGTACGGCTTTCTAAAGATGTACTGGAAGGAATTAGAAGATTTCTGGGTTTTATGTGCTCCATTCTGTCAGAGGCGAAGTCAGATGAGATATCACAGCAGTCCTTCTGGTCTTAAAGTCTATGAAACATTTTCAAGTAGCTTTGTGAGTCTCTCCTCTATGGCTGTGAGATTCATACTACATGCTGAGCTGGAGGAACCAGACACGTTGCACAGAAAGGCTTATCTGACCGTTTCAAGGGGACGGTTCAGAAGACCCGCATAATCCAGTACAGCATGTGGTACAGCCAGGGCTGCCATGTCATCTTCTGTGAACCATTTGACAGCTGTGTGTGTTGGCTTGTAAATGCATACAGCTGGACACCCTCATCGCTCCTCTGCATGTGCTTCTCTCCTCTCTGTTCTAATTCCCACCTCATCCCCAACCAGCTGGTAAACACGCAGCAGTGTCTTGATGTCCCCTCTGTCACCTGAAGAACGTATTGCTCATATTGCTGCAACCCACCTCTTGAAGAAACTTTCATTTGGGAAAAGGAATTTTTGAGCCAAACAGTACCTGATCTCTCCTGTAGCTTTTACCAAGGATGCTAATTGCAAAGCGAGGGGGAGGAGGAGGAGGGATGTTTCTGTGCGGTGGGCAGCTCTTTACTGATGAGTAAAGGGTGTCCTGCTGAGAGCCGAGGTCAGCGCTGGAGGAGGTATATTTTTCACCTGGTTTTAATGNGGGCGGTTCTCCATTTTCCCAATCCTGGCTTTAATGGACTTTGATGTCCCCTCTGTCACCTGAAGAACGTATTGCTCATATTGCTGCAACCCACCTCTTGAAGAAACTTTCATTTGGGAAAAGGAATTTTTGAGCCAAACAGTACCTGATCTCTCCTGTAGCTTTTACCAAGGATGCTAATTGCAAAGCGAGGGGGAGGAGGAGGAGGGATGTTTCTGTGCGGTGGGCAGCTCTTTACTGATGAGTAAAGGGTGTCCTGCTGAGAGCCGAGGTCAGCGCTGGAGGAGGTATATTTTTCACCTGGTTTTAATGTTGTGTGGAGTTGGATGCAGCGTTGGTAGCACTTCTGTCTGTACAGAAATGTACTGTGCAGGTCACATCTTGTAATTTTAGGCAAAGAATAGGTGGAAGAGTCAGATGTAGCTGCCATCATTAGTTAATGAGTTGTTAGCAGCATGAAATTAAAGATACTGGGCAGATGGTGAACATCATCTGAGTGAGTGTGGTGGGTTGACCCTGGCTGGATGCCAGGTGCCCACCAAAGGTGCTCTATCACTTCCCTTCTCAGCTGGACAGGGGAGAGAAAATACAACAAAAGGCTCATGGGTCGAGATAAAAGCAAAGGAGATCACTCGGCAATTACTGTCACAGGCAAAACAGACTCAACTTGGGGAAAATTAATTTAATTTATTACCAATCAAATCAGAGGAGGATAATGAGAAATAAAAACTAGATTTTTCCCCCCACCCCCCCCCCCCTTCTTTCTGGGCTCAACTTCACTCCTGATTTTCTCTACCTCCTCCCCCTGAGCAACACAGGGGGATGGGGAATGGGGGTTACAGTCAGTTCATCACATGTTGTTTCTGCTGCTCCTTCCTCCTCAAGGGGAGGACTCCTCACACCCTTCCCCTGCTTCAGTGTGGGGTCCTTCCCACAGGCAACAGTCCTCCATGAACTTCTCCAATTTGAGTCCTTTCCAAAGGATGCAGTTCTTCATGAACTGCTTCAGCATGGGTCCTTCCCATGGGGTGCAGTCCTTCAGGAACAGACTGCTCCAGCATGGGTCCCCTCCAGTGTGGACTTCCCACGAGGTCACAAGCTCCTTTGGGCATCCATCTGCTTTGGTGTGGGGTCCTCCACAGGCTGCAGGTGGATATCTGCTCTGCTGTGGACCTCCCTGGGCTTCAGTGGGACAGCCTACTTCACCACGGTCTTCACCATGGGCTGCAGGGGAATCTCTTCTCGGGTGCCTGGAGCACCTCCTCCCCCTCCTTCTTCACTGACCTTGGTGTCTGCAGGGCTGTTGCTCTCATATTCTCATTCCTCTCTTCTCCGACTGCAGTTGTACAGGTTTTTTTTACCTTTCTTAAATATGTTATCCCAGAGACACTACCACCATTGCTGATGGGCTCGGCCTTGGCCAGTGGCAGGTCCATCTTGGAGCCAGCTGGCATTGGCTCTATCAGACATAGGGGAAGCTTCTAGCAGCTTTTCACAGAAGCCACTCCTGTAGCCCCCCCCGACCAAATCCTTGCCATGCAAACTCAATACAGTGAGAGAGGCTGTTGCATGTGAACAAGAGGGTTTTACTTTAATCGTACGAAGATGACTGAAGAGTTGAAAAAAGTTATTTAAGGATATGCAGGGCTAATACTCATAGTAGCTGAAGGAGTGAAAATGGGAGAATTTTGTTCAATTTTTCTTGGTTCTCAATCACTTTGAATGCAGTGACAAGAACAAGGATAGTATTAAAGATTTGTGGGCCAGGATATATAGTTCCCATTGATTAAATAACATGGCTTCATAGTTGTCCAGTGGATAAAGAAAAATAATTTAAAGTTCACATTTTAAAGGGGGAAGATTGGGACAACTGAATTTAATCTGAGTTTTTCTCAGTACAATATTTTGCCAAAAGAGGAGCCTGTCTTATGCTAGGGTCAGCTGGAGGTGGCTCTGGCTTCTGGTTTGCCCGAACTTGTGCCTGCATGATGGAGCAGCCAGGGTAACGTGCTGTCTGCCAGGGTCCAATTCTTCCCAAGGAGAGCGGAAGGGGAGTTGGGTAGAACTCAGATGGTGACTTTGTGCCTGCTCAAGACTCCCTCTTGGGAAGAGGCAGGAGACCTTTTAGGGGATGAATTTTTGCTATCCCAGTGGACAAGAGGAAAGTAGCATCAGGTTAAATTGCATGCTCCAAAAGAATTCATTAGTTAAATCTTGACACATCAAAGGGTTTGTGCAGGATTAGTCAGCATTGATACTGGGCCAGTAGGAGTTAAATTATTTTCCCAGAGTCTCAGAAAGGAGTGGAATCGGAGCCAGTATTTGAAGCCAGCGTTTGAAGCCACGTCCTGCAGTTGAACAATGAGGCTCAGCTCTCTCTTCTACCCAGCTGCTCGGTACCCCGTGAAACATCTATTATTTGTAATGTACATATTCAGAATATCTGCACAATTAAATTGTAGCATTGATCCTTCAGCAGTTGCATTTGAGACCTCTGTGGACTAGAGGATTCAGACCTTAGTAGATTTTATGTTTCCTAAATTGATTTTGTAATTATGTTTTCACTATTTCAAATTTTCCCCCTGAAATACCAACATTTGATATACTTTCTCCATCTGTCTCTGTCCGGATTCGAATGGTTTGTGAGGTAAATTTAATCTCTCTATTGCATCGTTAGATTCAACAGCTTGTCAGCATTTCCATCCTGAGCTGTGTTATGGAGGTCTTTGTAACTCATCTGTGTACTAGTGAAATTTGGGTTTAAATGACTAAGATGTGAGTGGTTTTCTCCCCTGTTGCTTATGGGTAATTAAAATAAATTGGTATGGAATACATTTCTAAGTTTGAGGGAGACCTAATGTTTAGATAGGGAGTTGCTTAGGAGGTTGTTTTTTGCTGCTTACGCTTAGATAAAGCCTGCCTCATTAGTGCAGTTTGCAGTTATTGTTAATTAGTCCATGCAAAACAAAGCAAGGAGATTGTTTGCCTAATTTTCTTCTAAATCTCACCTTTTTTAAACTGGTGTTATTCCAGCGTCTCTAATAGAATTACTGTAGATTTACACTTAATGACTACCATGACATGCTGAATAATGCTCTCAAGTCAAATGTGTTCCTTGCTTGGTAAAACCTGAACTCTGCGATCTTCAGTTGCACTGAGTAGTGTCTCAAGCCGAACAAGGGTATAGCTCATTCCCCATGTGTACTTTGGGCACCTATATTTTATTCCAGGTATTTACTGCTTTAAGCACTGTATGCCCAGAGGGTGCAGATTTACACAGCTGTGTCTCCTCTTACATGCAATTTGTTTAAGCTATTGGCTGCATTGACACGTGGTGAGGCAAAGTGTTGACCCAGAGCTTGTGGCAGCATGAGGTCCAAACTTTGCACTTGCAACTAACTCAAAATATCCTCACTTGGAATAATTGCCAACTTTTTTTGTGACCGACCTTATTTGTGCCATCTCATTCCTCTCTTCAAATCTAAGTGTGCACAGTGTGGACATTAAGGAAATTAAATCAGCTGTTGAAGTCACAGTTTAGCAACCGTGCCTTGTGTGTGTAGTTCCATGCGTGCTCAAAGAACCAGGTATGTGGCTACTCAGTGTGAGATTAATTGACCAGGAATGAGTAGGACACAGGTAAAGGTTCTGAAGACAAACAAGCAAATGTGGTCACTTAACATGTTTTAAAATACATTGCCGCATGCACTAAGTACGTCTTGGAGAGATCTGTGGTGTGCTGAGATGGGCAGAGCCTTGGCACATTGATGCAGATTGCACGATATCTTTTTCTAAGACTGACATACAAGTGGCAATGTAGGACCATTAGAAACCAAAAGTATAAGTAAAACTTCTTCTGTTCTTCCATTCACAGTGCAACAGGTGGAGATCTAAAAGGAAATCTGCTTTTGCCCAGAGGGATTTTAAATGAGAATAGCATTAATGAGGATTAAAACCCCAAATACTTGCTGTATAGGTAGTGGGAGCCAGCCGGGAACATTCGTACCATTCTGCTTCAGCCAGTGTTTCTGTTTCACCACTGCCTGTGCATCATGCAGTGGGTTATACCAGTGTAGCTCCTGGAAGGAAAGGATTACAAAATCTCCTTAACCTGATGACAGTCTCTACTCTGCTGGCTAATGATGCCCACCTTAGAATCCCTTTTTGGTGGCTCCATGCTGTTTATAGCAGCGTGTACTCTGATTAGTGCTTCTTGCAATTTGCTGGGCTATTTGTCTTTGAGAAGTGACCTGTGTTACGCCAGTGCTGCATGTAGGACAGTCTGGGGCCCCTTTAGGTATTAGGTGCTGGATGACCAAGGCTAATAAAATACCTTTGAACTCTGGAGAGTCCTGCAGACTCGGGAGGTTGAGTGTCAGCAATCACATTGCGAAGCTGCATTTCTTGACTTGGTTTGTGTTGTCCCTTCCTTAAGTTTGCTTATAAAATAAATCTCCCGTATTCAGTGCCGGATGAAATGTTGACTCATCTGAAATCACTGGGGCGAGCATTTGACTCCAGATCTTTCCAGTCCTCATGCTTTCCTCTGCCCTGGTAAGGATTAGGCCTCTGAACAAGAGCTGAAAATGAGCTCTCCCTTTCCACTCCAATTCCACGGGATGCTTGTTTGGGAATAGTCCTGATCTTGTCAGAAATGCTTACTGTATACACTTTTGGTCTTACTCAAGCATAAATAATATTTTTTTTTTTTTTTTACAGTTGTCAGGGTCAGTTGCATGCACATAGCGTAATCCAATATTCAGAGGAGCAGGAAAACTCTCCAAAGTGCTTCTGGCTTTTCAAGAATTTTAAGCTTTGAAAATTAACTTTTGGCAGAAGTCTAGTGTGAAGAGTCTGAGTAGAAAATAACAATTATTGCATATCTACTGTCATTGTTTCTGTGTTTGTTCAGTGTTAGTTTGGCAGTAAGTAATGTGCTGGGATTTTTTTTTTAAAGTTTATTTTATTACATTGTGGTACACAGAATAATTGCAAAAGTAAACTTGTTGGTTTTCAGTTTCACGAGAGAGGTTCTTGCTTTATTGGTAAAATGGGATACTTGCCAAAATAAGAAACTAAAAATGTATATAGGCTGGGACCAGAAGCCCAATCTTCATCTTGCTTACAGTGATCCAGCCATTGTCTTGTGTTTCTCTTAAGCTCTGCACATCTACTGGATTGATGACATTGCAGTCACGTACAAAATTTGTGAAGAAAAATGGGTGCTGACTTCAGTGGTGGTCTTCCAGATTTTCTGAGATATCGGTTAGTTTGATTTACACAGTCCTTCGATCAAGCTCACTGAATTTACAGATAATTATACATGCCTAATACAGGGTGCTACGTAGTAGCTCTGTGCTTGACTCGCTCTGTTTTATGAGGGAGTAGAAACTAGTGGCTGAATTAAAACAACCAAACCTCTGATGAGGTCTTCAGTAACTTAAATTAAAATTAGTAAATTTGTAGTGTAGACCTGCCTTATGCTGTGTGCTTTTTTCAGTCAAATAGCTGGCATCTTCACATGATATTTAACAGGTAAACTCTGTGAAAGAAGATACCTCCTTAAAGTATGAAGCAGAGATATAGAAAACTGTAGTCTCTCCCTACAGACTGAGAACCACTATTTCATGACCTCCTGGTGAGAGCGGTTGTCATTAAAATAGTTAAATTCAATATAGCTTAAATCAAGATAGAGATTTTATGCAAAAGTCACACAAAGGGTATCTGCTGCTGCTATTACCACTAAATATCTTTGTATTTTAGATGACAGCAAATCCAACAGTTCTGACCTAAAAAAGCTTCTAGGAATAAAAAACGATGGATATGTCATATTAAAAGTGATCAACATCTTGTATTTAAGTAACTTGAATACAGCTTGTATGCACGTGGAACACATTGGTGCCAAAAAATACAAAGCTGCACAAACCTTATCTTAGTTTCTTAGTGAATTGTTTTCCTTTTTTTATCTTGAAGGCTGACATATTTTTGCCATTAATATCTCTGTAGTACCAAAATATTTCAGATAATAGGTTCTAACTCAGTTTTTGGAACTTGACCTTGTGTATTTCTTGGCTTTGACGCTTTAGTTGAAGCCTAAACTGCAGATAGATCAAAAATAAATTGAAAGGTATTAACTACCCATTAATATTAATGTTGCATATGGATATTACTGGGGAGTCCAGTAACAGGCATTACTGCTGGGGTTTGTGGTGGAATAGGAAACTCAAACCAAAAGATTCTCTAGCTTGGTTCAGCTAAGGTCAGAAGGGAGTAATACTTCTGAGGTCTGCTGGATTGCTGCAGGAAAGTGGAACTGGGCTCATTGTCAAAATCCTTCTTGTACACACGGGACTTGAGAGAGGTTTGAAAGATCTCAGAGACCAATACAGAGGTGGACTCAGTAAAGGACTTAGCAATGGGGCAGTATTGGGAAGCTTTTGCTTTCTTGGTATTCTTGGTACTTCTAATTTGTCCTGATTCATTTATTAGTATCAATATGAGGTTACATGTATTTTGTGTTTGATACAATGCAGCAACACTTTTCGGCATTTTAAATAAGACATTGTTCAGCTTTCTCTAGGCATCTGATTTCTAGATGTATACTTTCTGGCTGTGAGAAACGCTGGGACTTGGAAGCCTAAAGGGAGAGGTAGCAGGAGGGGGGGGGGGGGGGGGGGGGGGGGGGGGGGAGTTCAGTAGAGAAAAGACAAGAGTTTTACTTTGGTGTGAAGAGAAAGATCAATAATACCTTTGATCATTGCATTTTTGAAAATGGTTTGACACAGATCATTGGTGACTGGAGCATGTTAAAGCCATGTGGTCACTTCACATGGATGATCAATATATAAATGCAAGGCAGACAAGAATGGCATGAATAACTGGTTTTCTTGAATACTTGGCTGCTTCTTGCCAAGTGCAATACATAGATGGCTTTTAGGGATTGATGGATGAACATAATTTTTGTGGTCTCATGTTGGGGAGCTTAAGCTACAATGATAAAATCCAATCTAATTGTCCAGTGAAGGTCCAGCAAGGTTAGCTGTACTAGCATGTACCAACCACAGTCTCACCAGGGCTGGTATACTGCTAGGTCATCAGTGGTGGGAGATAGGAGCATAGACAGAATTCACAGTTTTCAATTCTTTTTGACCCTTCCCATTAGATTTCTTTTGTGTTCAGTGGTCTGCAAGTGTCCTCCTGGCCATTTTTTCAGTGTGCGTATGTGGTGGAGTAATGCTGAAAGGTGAAAATGAACTGTCCATCCTCCCCTCCATGCACTTTCTTCTCTCTCTCATTTCTTTCTCATTTCTTTTGCTTTTAGTCATTAATCTATTTTGCTTTTATTAATTATCCTTTTATTGCTATATGACACCAGGGAATGGCATTGACATTGAAGGCTTTGGGAATTTGGCTAAAGAGGTAGGGAGTCTGACATGGTGAATCCGCAGACAAAAGATGTGCGTGTGGCAGACATTTCTTCTGCTGGTGAGCCCAGCTCCTGAGCTTTTGCTTATATCAGAAATCCAAACTCAGATCTGACTTGGCAAAGAGCCCCTAACTCTGGAGCAGGCTGACAATATCTCAGGACTGAAATCTGTCTGGTTTCCTATCAGCTACAGCTTTGAAATGTAAATAAGTTAGTATTGATTTTGTGTGTGTCTCTGTGTGTGTATATGTGTGCATACCTACTTACTTCCTTCCCCCACCAACCAAGTATTTTAGAATTCTCTTTTCTGTAATTTTTCTTTCCTCCTATTTCATCCAAGGCCTTTCTGCCATTTCCAATACATACAGGATGCTATGGAATAAAAATCCACGTAGAGGTAAGCATGTTAAACCCGCAGTCTGTTCTTTACCTGCTGTGTGGGCAGATGCACAGACCATTTGAAGGCACTCTAGTTTGAGGAGAAAGTCAGCTTCAGAGGAAAGACAGTGTTTGAGAAATAAAACTCATGCTTTCAAGGACTGGGGCAGAGGTTGGATGCCATTCGGATTTTTCTTCAGCTTATCCTTTCTAAAACTTGAAATTTTAGGTAAAAAACATGTTTCTCCCAGAACTCCAGCTACTTCAAAGTCATTCTTCCTGCAAAAGTTTCACAGTTTGGGCTGAAGTTACTGATACGCTTGGAAGCTGCCGTGGGCTTTGAGATCTTGTGGGGTGTTCAAGCCAAAAGGCTCTTGTTCATTAAAAATTGAAGTGGAGAGTTAAAAGCAAGCCATGGGGAAGAATGTGTAATGTTTTTTAAAAGTGTAGGCATTTCATGGTTCCTAAACTTTTAAAATTAGTGCATTTTATTGTATTTTCCCAATGCTAAAAAATGCCATGCAGCATTCAGAAGAAACCATTTTACTATTTTTGTAATTAGCTGTTTTTGTGCTGGTGACATCTACCTGTTCCACCATAAATTAGTTCCTTGTCTGTTACAGAAATGAACCAAGAAGCCATTGTGATTGAACAGGTTTGCAGCCTAAATATACAAGTATTAGGAGCAGGTGAAGGAAATATTAATATATCTCTTTTGCAAATAGGGGGTATACGCAGAGGGAAATTCAGTGATTTGGGCTTACATATCCTACATCTGCTCAAGGCCTGGGTCCCCAGGAACAGAGCCCACATTTCAGATCTCTGAAAATATGCATCTGTTTTATTTGACCATGTCTGCCATTGAACAGACCAGAATTATTTAAAAAATATGCAGAAGGTAGTCTCCTCAAATACCCTGAATGTGAGTTAACCGTCAGTACTCTAACCCCCGTTTTACTGAAAGAAGAACTGACAGAGAATTGAATTGGGCTTTCTATGGCATTCCCAAGCCAAACATCCCAAAGAGGGGGATTATAATGCTAATTTAGGAATTCTCTTGCTTTCACAGTAATTCCCTGCTCAGCTTTCACCACTGAGATACAATCAGAATCACAGTCTTCAATATTAAATGTCGCTGCTTAGTTAGAAGTCAGTTAAGTGAAAGACTGCAAGCTGCTATATGTTTATTCCACCACTGTTCTAAATAAAAAATGAATTTTTATGTGTTAGTGTTGAGTTTGTCCAGGTTCAGACTGTGAAAACAGAGGGGTTTGGGTCCTGTGTAGCCTTAGAACTAAACCACATAGTATTACAGTCTGATAAATAATATTATTTTTTTCTTATAATTTCTCTTTCTATTTAATTGTTTTTATTTATTCCTGTCTGTGTGCAAAAATCAATCACTAATACACTGTTAATGTTGTCAATACCTTAATTGATCTCAAAGTCAGATTTTAATACAACAGCTTCTGCTTGCTAATATTTTGGTGAGTTGGTTTTAAGGTGAATGAAATCTACCTTTCTGAGTGCAGTTTTCCTTTTTAGTTAATCATCTTTGACTGTATACCAGGAACTGTCTGAATGCTGCTTCTTGCACTAAACATTTAGTTCATTTCCTTCCTTATTATAAAACCACTTTCTGTAACAGGATTGCCGTTTATTTCAGCAGTACAAAAATGTTCTGTATCATTATCAAAGTAACCACCTGGAGTGCTATAAGTAATGCACATACAGGGAACAAAACTCTGTTCTTTATTACAGATTTTCAAATGCAAAGTAGCTGCATGTCAATTTAAAATAACTGTTGACTTCGGTAGAGTTGCTCAAGATTTATACTTGTGTAATTGAGAGCAAAATGTAGCTTCATGTATACATCTTCTAATAATGCAGCAATATTGTGTGAGAAGTAAATCTAAACTTTATTGCTGTCTAATAAATTATCTGGTAAGCACTATAATTAAACTACAAACCAGTTCATTAGATGCAGGCAGTATCACTAGATTGGTTCTAATATAAGCTAGGTAGTCGCACAATGTGAGTGGCTGATTGTGAATATTATTGCTGTGACAGCAACAGTTAATTCAAATAATGATGGAACTTTAATAGATGAGGTTGTGTGACAGAATTAGCAAAAGCAGATTTGCTGAATAATTGGTTCTTTCTTGGTACAGTAAGTCAAGCCATTGATTTCTATTCTCTTCCTTCTCCTCCTTCCCCTTACAGCTGTAATCATCAATCTGATCATATGTGCATAATGCCCTGAGACTTCTAACTACAGCTGTAGCAAAAGTTCAGTGCCTATCAGAATGGGTCAAGCCTGGCAGGAGAAATGCCAAACCAAATCCATCACCGAGCCAGCAGGCGCCTTGTCCAGGAGGTGCGGGTTGGGAAACAAGGCGAGGGAAGGCACTCGGCTGGGAATAACAACCAACTGCACTGTGCTGCGGCCAGCGCTGGGACAAAATGGGGGGTTCTGGCACAGTCCTGCTGAGCTGTTTTACCTGCTCCTAATTTTTTTAAAAAATGAAGTTGCAGCTTAATGTAGTGCTTTCCAAGTGTAAATTGCTTTGCCTGCACTTTAGATTTGATGTAGTTCTTTTCTTCATTCACTTTTCCTTGACTTGATTTGTTGCTAAAAACACCACCGTCAAGCTATTTTACTCACAGATCAAACACTCTTTCATGCTGTCCTTTTCTCTTACAGTGTGAATACTCACACATTTTTATATACATGAGGCATTGCAAAGTGTGTGCATGCATATGAGCTCATGAATGTATACGTCTGTAAGAATGCACGTGCTACAGTGTTTTCAAAGCTATAACGCCATAGTTTCTCAGAAAATGCTATCAGGGTGTGTAGCATGATCTACTACATAATCCTGTTTAATGTATTTTTTTTTAATAGCACCAGACTGTGGGTTGTACTGTGAGATTCAAATTGATAGTAGTTGTTTTAATAGCCATTTTAAGTAGAAATGAAAGACATGAACTAAACCACTGAAGGCAGTTGGTTAAAATGTGGCTTGATAGGCAGGTGTCCAAAGATCAGATGTAGCTCCAGATTCTGTATTGGGATAAATCAATTTTCT
Source organism: Anarhynchus alexandrinus (assembly GCA_008711295.1). Classification (NCBI taxonomy): domain Eukaryota; kingdom Metazoa; phylum Chordata; class Aves; order Charadriiformes; family Charadriidae; genus Anarhynchus; species Anarhynchus alexandrinus. The sequence goes on from VUYV01000027.1 coordinate 569,960, forward strand.
TATACAGTCACATTTCTCAGAAAGTTTAGAATTGGAGCTATATTTAGTATCTGAAGGGCCCTGCTTTGATTTTATTTTTGCATGTTGAAGAAAGCCTTGATTGGACCTGTGTGTTAACTTGCCATCACTTCAAGGAAGTGTTACATAGATTCATCGCTACTCATTTTCCTGTGCCTTGGCTACCTGACGTGTTCTACAGCAGATGGAGGGGGAGTAACAGCTCCCTGCTGCTGATGCCACTGCAGTCTTTACATTCCTCTCACACACAGATTCTGTGTTTTAATGCCATATAACTGCATTTAGGAGTTCAATAATTTGGGACATCGACTTTGCAAACTCTGACAGTGCTGAAACAGGGTTCTTGAATAATTCTTAAAAATAACATTTTTCATAGGTCTCTGTACGCTGGAGTGACAGGTACAGGCTGTGCAGGTACAAAGAAAACTCTTCCTTTTCTACGTGCTTTGTGTCATATCCTCGCTGTTATTTTATTTTCTGGATTCAGGCATGATTCCACCTGGATTCTAGAATTCCTCTGATTTTGGATTAACACTTTGGGTTCTAATTTCATAGAATAATGAAGTATTGACCCAAACTATGGACTTAAATGTCCACACAGTTTGAGGAGAGATAGAAATGATGTAGATAATATGCATGGTTTGGTTCCTCTTTTACTAGCGTGCCATTTTTTGTTGGGTTCTGGAGCGTTGAGAAAGTCAGGCATTTTAATTTGCAGTCTGTAGGATTCTTGCAAATGCTTTGCAAATAGTTTTATAGTCCAAGAACTCTGGACTGATCTTTTGCCAAAAGCCAGGAGATATTCTCCTGCTTTTTCTGATAAAGCAGGCTGTCTTTGCTTGGTATCCTGTCAACCAGGATCTAGACTAGCATAATGAAATATGTGCTGCTCTATTATAATCTTTAGTGATTGGCTAACATTTAAAATAATTTCAAGATGGTAAGCTTAGTTGCAGTTCGTTATTATGGTCCTTGTTTTACAGAGAGACAAGATTAGGTACAACAGATTAACAGCTCAAAACCTTGTTTAAATGTTATAAAATCTGAAGACTTTCTAAATCTGTAACTTTATACCTTGATTCTGAAAAGAATTAAGCATGTATTAGTTATATTGTGTGCAGACTTCTGTCATTCTTCCTTTCCACCCGAGGAAGGTTTTTAAATGAGAATGATTTTTGTTTCATAATCGTTTGTAATGTCCCTAAGACAATCTGATATATACCCTTTTGCAGCATTTGGATGGTACTAGATAAATTCAGCTTTGACTCCAGACATTTGTGTTGATAAAGCATCAGTTGCTGTTTACACAGGTGCTAAATAAATAACAAACTTTTCATTTTCCAACTTCTCCCTTCTGGACCTTTTCTTAGCAGTGCGGACGGCAGCATCCAGTTGAGAAGTGCTGCCGGGTACCACTGGCACAGTATTTTGATAGTTTACATAGAAACATTAAGGAGTTCTTGGTTCCACATTCTCTTCATGTTTCCTGTTCTGCAGCTGATAAAAGCTGTTCTAGAAAAGAGCAGATGTTCGTATTTCTTGTGGAAGTCATGGATTTGCCTACACTTTCTCTAGGTTTAGTCTTTTCCTTCTGGAACGATAACAAATGTAAATTTACGGACAAGTAGCTCTGGCACCACTCACTTTTTACTGCATCGTCAGTACTTGTGGAGCAGAAATCCACAGACTCTCGTAAAAATATGTAGCTTTCCTGGTTTATTTGCAGGTGTACCAATTTAAAATTGTAGATTTGCTGCTTGTGCTATTGAAATCATGGAATGGCGTGTTATATACAAGCCTTACAGCAAATGACTAGCAGGCAGTTCCTGAAGGATTTTTAAATTTAATTCAACATTTCCTGACTGGATTAGCTTTCATCTCCTATGTTATTATAATGAAGGTTCCCCTATAAAGTTGTATATAAAATAATATGATTTAAAGAATAGCATGGATAGTTGCTGTTTGACTCTTTGATAATTATTATGGTTGTTAATCCTTAAAGATCCAAGAAGCTATGTGAAACTAATTGGGTATTTTAGAGCTCTGCTGTGTTTATCTAACAGTTTAAGTACTTCTAAATTTAGTTTGAAATTTACTTTTATTTAAGAATGGGTAAAAAGAAACATGTATTTAAATGGATGCATATTATTCTATGCACAACTGTATATTGTTTTAAAACCAGTTACATCAATTTAAATTGCATTTGAATGTTTGCTTCTGGAAATTAAACCTACCTGAGTCAGTTTTATTTTTTAAGGGCAACCGTGTGGGGTTCAATAATGCCGTTTGAAATTATATTGTTTGTGGTATGGACACAACTGAGTATGGAATGATTCCAACTGGAAGGTGAAGCAAATTGATTTAAACTGCCTGTACTGACGCTTAATATAAGTACCCACGCAGTACGGTGGTTAAGTGGTAACTTCTTGAGTGATTGTAACTCTCTGATTCTCAGTGAAGTGCCCATATCTTCAGGAGAAATGTAGGGCTCAGACTTATAATCAGTTTATTACAGCTTAATAAATTACCTTGCATCATCTGAGGCAGAGCAGTGAAAGCCCAGCAACATAATCTACCTTAAATCTCAGTGTAAGAGGTTTGAGCTACATGGGATTACCTGGCTATGGGCTGAGCGTGCATAAGGATAACAGAGTTGTGGTAACGAACTTGAGACCATAATGAATAGTGTGTAGGGGTAAGTGTTTCTGTGTTTTTCCTAGTGCATTAATAAACCTCAGTGGATTACAGCCACCAGTTTATAAATGAAGAATCTGTAGTAGAATTGTTTCTGTGGTACTCTCCAAATCCCATAAATGAATTACGTATTTATTTGAATTTTCTTTGTAAATTCCATTAAGCCTGTGTTTAGAAGTTTAAATTATATACCTTGATGTTTTTCAAAAATGTTGAACTTTCTCAGGTTCCATTCATTGTAATGAAATCATTGGAAGTTGCTACAGATCGAGCACTTTTTAAAAACAAGCCATATGTTTAGGCTCTTAATGAAATGTGCGAGCCTAGTTTTAGCACCCTCAGGATGTCGTCCAAAGTCTATTACATTAATAAGATAACTTCCATTTATCTTAGAGATATTAACTCGATCTGTAATTGATTCTGAGTTATTACTGCATATTTAAAAATACCTTTTTAAAAAAAGTACCTCATACTGCAGTGGAAGGGCTTCTGGAGAGGTATTCACGTACAGCAGTCACCTCTGTGTAGCTGTACAAAACCAACCAGTGACTCAGGTTAGAGAGAATTGTTCAGGGACTGAAGTCTGTACAATATAGGTCAGCAGGTGGAAATGCAGACTCTGTGTAATCGGTAGCGTTTCTGTTATTTACAGATGTAACGTCTCCTCTGAGTTCTTCTAAAAGATAAAAGACGTTTAAAAACCAATATTTTGACTTGGGCTCCTCTCTGTGAGGTGAAACAGTGCTCCCAACTCACCTTCTGTTTCAGAGCAGTGTCAAAAAGTAGTCTAAAGTATGTTCGTTCACACAGTGCTTAATTTGCAAAAGAAATCTGGAAGTCAGGACTGCAGGCATCCTCCTGTTGAAATACTATTTTCCCAGTTGGCTGGGTGGTATGAAGTAGGCGTTAAGACCTTAGTATAATTCTTCCTGCATGTGCATTTGTCTTGTCTTACAAAGCTGTGCAGTCTGATGCTGCTGCACCAGCTGTGGGAGCCACACCAAGCTCTCTTCTGTTGAAGACCCTTCAGGTGAGCTTGAAGGCTCACGGTTATGCATGCTGGACTTACTCTGTTGATAGCCTGAGGACAGCAGGCTTCACACTGTCACTCTGTCATCTCTGTCCATCTGAGTCTCTGGTGTCCTGTCAGAGTGTATGGGGAAGCAAGTAGGTAGAAATCTTTGAGCACTCTTTGGAGACTTCAACAATTTAGGGCAATTCTCATGTTTTCTGTTTCTTCGATTAAACTTCCTGCCAAATCCAAGTACTGTGTGTTTAAAATTAAGATACATAAAATCAAGATGAAGTAGTAAGCTGGAATTTTGTTTAGGAAGTTAACCAAGATAGGATCTTTATATGTCATGTAATAGGATATTTTTTATTAATGCATTTAAATAGTCAAACTCAGATATGATCAGAAAATTAATGAGATTACATTTGATGTAAATTTCAATTCATTATTACTGTCACTGTGTTCATAGACTCTGTAATAACGTCTGTGTACTGTGCTAGTTCAAAAGGATAGCTCTGCCATGGAACGCATTGAGTGAACGTGCACAGTCAGGAAGTGTCTTGGAATGAGTCGAATTATGTATTTAATATTGAAAGACTTCTGTGATACTGTAGTGATCCGTAAATATTAAGACTGAAACAGAAGCTAATTAAGGCAAGCCTCTCTGTCTTATGAACAACAGTTTAGGTAACAACCCCAGCCTGCGTAAAGGAGAGGTTTGGGTTTGTTTGGGTGTTGGTTTTTTTTTTTCCTTTTCTTTCCAGTTTTCACTTACTTCCATTAATTACTGAGCAGAAATACCAGACTGACCAAGCTTCATTGTAACTTTTCCAGAGGTGAACATCATCTCAGGAAAAAAAAATTTCCATATAAACAATAGAACACCTTTCTTTTTCTGAGGTAAACAAATAAGGACGAGATGACAGAAGATTAAAGAACTAATAGTTTCTAATCAATCAATTACTCGGGTTTTTCCTGTTTTCACTTATAAAAGTAATTTTGACCTGAGGAGCCTCCATATGTATTTCAGTTCCAGCTCAGGTCTTCTCTGGCCTTATTTTAGAAGACAGAAATGTGCTTGCATTTTCTTTGTGGTTTCCTCCTCTTCTGAGGGATACTTTTATATTAGCATTACAATCTCCAGGAGAAATGGTCCAAGACACTACCTGAATGCATAGATTTAAGAGTGTGTGTTGCAAATGTCATTATGTGATTCTGTTTGTTGGTAGACAGTCTCTTTGTCATCTTTCCAAAAGGCTAATGAGCTCATTTTGATATTATTTGAAACTAAATTAAGGTAGGAGAATGGTCTTAAAAACCCATGTGAGTGTTGGAGTTGGAAGCGTAGAGGAGCCCTTTCAGGCCAGTGCCTGTGAGTAACCGTGTCAGCAAAATAAAGAGAAATAGGACTGCACCTGACTTGTCTCCTTTCACCATTACTTGTCCTAATTTTTAAGAGGCAAACTAGAAGCTGAAAGCTGCTCAGTGGCACTGTATGGTGCTGTTGCTCTCCTGACAAGCCTGTTCCAATGTTACCCAGGTATGAAAACCCCTTTGAACCCTTTCACAGATATGGTTGAGTGTGACTTTTTCTGGTAATTCTTTTCCATGTTTTCTTATTCAGAAAGGGTGACGACTGTCTCTTTCCTAGAAGCTGAGATCTGAAATTGAGTAGCTTTAGTAGCTGTCTTTCATCATTTTGCTAGGAGGAAGAGGTCAGGCCGCTTAAAGATGATGAAGACTGATGTATCACAGACAGGGTCAGAAGCAGAATTTGCTTCATTCTCATAGAATTATGTTAACTCTTGAAGAGCTGGATTTTGCTCCAATTTCTACTCTGTAGGCAGTATTTTCAGCTGACTTCTGTGGAGCGGTTCACATAAAGTGTCTACCATAAAGCTGAATACACCACCTTAATCACTGAGTGTATAAATCTGTTTTTCCCACCTTGTGAACGACTGTCTTACATTTCCCTTCTTCAGAGTTTTAGTTTTCTTTTTGGTTCACTTTAGTTACTGAGTTGCATAAAAAGTCTTTCTTGTAGCCAAAGTAAGAATTATCATGAAATTCCAGTGCATAAACTTACCTACAGTGCATCACATGTCCATTGGTATCAGCAAATTCAGTTGTGTGAAGTCCATGGCATGGAGTCTGCTCTGAAACCTTTACAGATGGGAGGTTTGTCAACAGGCCCTTCACACATCCCTAGTAGAGAGAGCAGTTGGTAAGGTCAGGATCAGGTAGTGACCGTGGACCCAGTGCTTGGCCAAAACCCGGATTTTGCCGAGAATCGTCATAGTTTCAGAAGGTTGCTGCTGTATGATAACTGAGCAGTGACCTATATTATGGCATAGTTTTTGTGTGCCATGTCTTTTGAAGCCAGTGACTGGAAAAGGTATGTCCTATAATATCCATATGCAAGACCTAATGTCCATATGCAAGCCCAGGTTGAAACATATTTCTGCTCTAATACAGAAAGGCTGACATTGCTACCACTTTCTCTACAAACTCCATGGCTGTTGAGGCATTGTTGGTCTTTAATGTCATTAATGTGCCATGTTTAATAAAAGTAACTATTTCTGTTCCAGTTTAATACCTTGACGCAGATCTGACACTCTCAGAATCATCTATCACACAGGAATTTCCCATCTCCTCTTGTTGGCAGGTTCTGTGCCTTTGTTCCAAACAGAGTTGCACTCTCCTCTGAGGAAAATGTACAGCCACTTCCCAGATAGTATCTCTATCCCATAAAAAAGATTTATTAATTCCAGAAGTCCCTTTCCAGATTTAATTAGTGACTCTCTTAACCAATTTGTACTGGCACCATCTTTCTCATCCATTTCCTTCTAAAAAGGTTCATAAACTAACAGTGTAGTTGACAGTGTATTGACAGGGAATGCACAGAAAGATGAGTCGATGCAGGTCCAAAAGGTCCTGATAGTGGCACAGTGTTCTTGTTACAAAGGTTTAATCGGTGTTGAAATCAGTAAATGAAACTGGAGCTTTTGCTCTGAGTGTTGCTGCTACCTAGAACAGTTTAATCCTTTGCTTCCTCTGATATGGTAGTAAAAAAGTATAGAAAGCTCATTTGCCATGTTCATATTGAGTGGTTCATAATGAGCCATAGAGCAATAAGTTTTGGGATACCATTTGAAGTGGTAATTTTCATGACTTCTGGTCATGTTTATATAAAAGATTCTGTCTCAGGGATACGGAAATTGTTTGTTGTTAACCCCTATATACGTAGGATGGAGTTTTCCAAACTGTCTGGTATAGTGTGTTCCCATTGTGGCATCAAAGGTAGTTTTACCTCAGACTTCAGTGAGAATAGAATTACATGCCCCTACTCTACATGCTTTTAATAATCCTGTTCCCTAGTTTTAAATTTGGTTACGCTTATCCCTGGCAAATGTATTTTGCTTAATAAAGTTCCTTCTGGACTTGCTTCTTGACTGTATCCCATGACCAGTATACCTTTGCTAATAAAGAATTACAAGTTTGTAAGTGATTTCATCTGACCTAACTTTCCATGGCAGTGCCTTTATACTCTCACTTTTACTAGTTGATAACATTTTTGCCTTACTTGAGCAAAGACTCTTTTAACACATTTCAAGTCTTGAAGGAAATTCAGTGTAAAGAGATTTGAAAAAGGTTTCTTCTTGAACATCCCATTATCCAAAGAATACATAGAGGGAATAGTTATGTTACCGTGAGGCCTCGTATGAGAGTAATTGAATGGAAGGTAATATTTTAATGGTAAGATTCATGCTGTATAAAAGACTTGACTGAGTATCTCCTTGCATTGAATAAACATGTAGGCGAGATCATCATTTCAGTAGTCACAGAAATGACTGGACATATCTGTCTCTCTCCTTGTTATTCACTCCTTCATTCTCTGCCATTCTTTTCCTCTAGGTCTTCCTATTCAAATTCACCACGCAGAACAGCTGCCCTGGGCCAGCTCCTGCTGAGCCAGCCTGATGGGAGAGCGCAGATTTTTGTTGCTTTTCTGTGATAGGTTGTGGGTGGATGTTGGACATAATGAACCCAGACAAAAAAAAAAAAAAAAAAAAANCATACTAAAACCAAAACAGAGCCTGAGCACTTTTGGGGAGGGTGGGATGGTGTTCTGGGAAAATGCAATTGCTGTGTATTCTGTCTGTGCCAGCATCCGAGAGGAACAGTTATTAGAGCAGGACCCAGAGCATCACACCTGCAGTCCAGTCTCTGTGGGATCGGTAATTACGTGTTAATTAACAAGTCTGGAATGAGTGAGAGTTTGCATGTCAGCAGATAATCTGTATAGTGACTAATAAGCTGCAGAATGTTTTCAATTAGCAGGCTTGAAAAGGAAATCCCAGTGAGTGTTTTGCTTGGTTGGGAAAGGACTGAATGAATGCGCTCTGTTGTTAGGACCCTCAAAATAGGAAAGTGGCAGATTTAAAAACTACATTGTAAAGATTAAGATCTGTGAAACGCATATGCTGAAGTTACTTGCTACTGCCATGCATTGATGAAATCACATAGAGTAAACTTCAGTGAAATGAAATTTTTCACTTGATTAAATAAGAGCAAACATGGAAAAATTCCACTTGCATAGATTCGTTAAGGCATTTTAGTAGTCTAAAATGTATTTTTATTACAAGTTTTTTAATGGACTGAAGTAGGGACAACTCCAGAATCTGTTCACTGGGGATGAAAACAAATGTTGCATTCTTTCTTTGAGACAGATTCTGGGAATCATTGACTACACTCCACTTCTGTTAGGCTTTTCACTGTGATCTCCAGGTGTTAGATTCCCTGCATTATATGTTTACATAGTAACGTAAGGAGAAAAGTTATTTCCCAGTGACCTGGTTTGTCTATTTTGACTTGACTTTATTTCTGTTCTCTTCATATTTGCACTCAGGGGCAACATTTGGAGAGGTAATTTCCAGAAGTGTTAGAGAAATTTTATCTTTTTATGATTCCCCTTTTTTTTTTTTCCCCCCTAGGGGAATTACAAGGGGTATTACAAGGGCAGGCAATCTGGGACCCTATTTTTTAATTAGTAAGGAGAACTCATACAAGGGAAGAATGACTAAAATTTGTTTGGGATGTTACAATTTATAGAAGTGGACTGTAAGACTTTTCTGTTAGATTGGACAACTTAAGAGCTTCAGGATATATAGTGTGTAATTTTGAACAAACTTTAGGCACCACAGATGGATCAGAAATGGTCAAATTAACTTAAAGGCATGGTTTTCAAGTTAATTCTTGATAAGTGAGCTGCATTCAAAATTACAGTCAGAGAGAAGACATACACTGTGATGGCCTTGGTGTATTAAGAATTACTGTTATGGAGATATGCTCAAAATATGAGTGATTTTCAGACTTGTGATTATCCAGAACTACCTGGCTCTTGCTCCATGTTGCGCAGCTGCTTTTAATGTTTTCTCCTAGTGAGGATGCTTTTTGGGAAAGAAAGGCTGATAGAGACCTGATTTGTCTGTTCTTTACCTGCTGTGGCTCATCTTGAGCTCTTCCCAAGCAGGACTGGAGCTGTGTGGAGCCTACCCTGCCTGGGCTGAGCTACAGGAGCAGGAGTCCAAACTCTGCTCCTGTGCTATTGCCGCTTCATACATCTCCGATAATGAACATTTTGCAGCAAGTGAGAGTTTTTTATAATCTTGGAACAAGTGCAGCTTGGATATGAATAATGTCAGCAGTTGTAGCTTTTCTTCTTAATAATCGTAGGTCTTCAGGTTGGCAAGGAGCTGTTGGCATGTCTAAAGTGCAGAACACAGAATCCCTCCTTTTCATCCTGGGTGGTACCTCTTACCCCACGGAAACTACTGAACTTGTACTTGTAGGGTTCAAGGCTTGAGTTGCACTCTATGGACCTTCTGTCAACTTCAAAGGCACTGCTATTTCCCCCTCCCTCCTCCCTCAGACTGCTGCTGCTGCCACGCTTAGGGAAGCAAGACAAAGGCACGTGGAAAGGTGCAAGCTCATTTCCACATAGTGAGATTTAGCAGAGTTAGGCTGGTCACTCTAAGAGTCCAGATGCTGCAAGAAGTCTTCCCAAATTTCTCTTCTGTGTTTTCCTGCAGATCCCTTCCTGGCTGCTACACTGAACTGATGCTGGATATAAGAGATCTTGATACCATCCAGGACATCATCTCCTTCATGGAGCTAAAATTTTTACTATCTTGTAATTAATTTGTAAGGTTCTCTGTAGTACCTGTTAGGAAATTGAATTGGATGTAGAGATTTGGCCAGGCTCCTTCTAGAGCAGACAGGCAGGCGTTCTGCCATGTCAGATAAACCTATGATTTTTGACTTCAAGCCTTTTTAATTCTCATGGGGCTTATTAGTGCTCACCTCCATCAACTGCATGCTAGAGGGTTATTTTTAATTAAATTAATCTAGTTCAAGATCTTCCCTTCCTCCCACCAATTTCTGAAGGATACCTGAGCTTGTATCTCACTCTGATCAGGTTGCAGATTTTTTAGCCTTCTCCTGTCATGTTAAAACCAGGATTGGTTGGAGCCTAAGAAATGGCACACGTTTTTCACTCTGAAGACAGCATTCATCTAGAATTATGTCCTTACAGGTAATTGAAGTTTCGCCTGTTTTACCAGCTACATCTTTTCAGACTGTCAGGGAAAACAGGCACCATGGAAGACTACTAGCATCTCAAATCAACAGTTGGTGTTTCTAACACACGCAGACCGTTATGTGTATAAATGTGAAGAGTTTTAAATGCATTAGAGTGACTGTAAATTGGTTGACATCAGAGGTTTCTTTGGATGGAAAATGTCGTTGTGGTCATTTTGTGTTAATCATTCTGGTTTTCCACCAGTATGGCAGCTGTCCTTAGCTTATTGTTGAGAATGTTTGTAAAGTGATGACAAGTCATATTATTCCTCCCTTACATGGCTTGTTCCAGATTGAATTAATCTAATATTATTTTTAAAGTAATTTTCCCTCCTGCTTTTGGGTACGTGTAGAAATGATCTAATTACTTGCAATTCCAATTCTTAGAGCATTTGTACCACTGTCTGAACTGGGGTCACCACCATAGCTTTAAAAACAGGCTCTCAAACTGTGCAATCTGAAATAAGAGGTAGTTTTAAAAAGCTGATGCTTTTCCCAACAACTATAAAACCAGGTAATACCAAACAAAAGCTTTAATTCACTGTAATTTATGCAGTGTTAATGCCTCTTGTCCTGGCTGTGATTCCGCCTGTATGCTGTTTGCAGGGGCTGATTGAAGGGGTGGGAGATTCCTCCGCTGAGGACGTGTGCCAAAATCCCATCCTGCTGTCTGCTGTGTGAGAGTGCATTGCCCCAGCCCGGCTGGGGTGGCATGCTGAACCTGCTGGGTTTTTAACTAGGCATCATGAGTCAGACGCTTTACTGTTACAAGTGCAGAGTTTGGGCTATTTAATTATTTGTTAGCCTTAAGAATCTGAGGATTCATGAACCGTCTCTTTTGAGGAATGCAATGATTTCATCAGATAAATGTTTAAAGCGGGGCTAAGATAGTAGCCAACCACAGCAGAAAAATATTTTTTCCTTTGAGATAACCTCTTAAATATATACATATTTAAAACCATTTTATCTTCTCTAATTCTGAGCACCCCTTCTGTCTGCAGCAGACAGAAATAAAAAGAGAAAACCCTCAGTGGATGCCTTTATTTTTTTTTGGTGAAATGTGTCAGATGATAAGCAAAATGTAACTGGGTATTTATTTTACTTTTCATGTGCCCTGCAAACTGTGGAAGGCAGCAAGAGATAGAGCAGCAACAGCCTGATAAGCGTGGCTTTTCCCTTTCTGCCGGCTTTCTGTTTATACTGCCTTTAAGCGAACACTGGGCTAGAGACCAAATGTCTTTACTCATCTGGGAGATTTCAGAGCTGCTGGGAATAAACTGGTGCAAAAAGCAACTCCTTGATTACAAGATCTGTAGGTAAATGTTACTTCTGCAATAATCGCCATTTCCTCTCCATCTCCTCCACAGCACATTCTGTTCTAGCAGTGCCTAACAAACAATAATAGCAAAAATAAGGCGTATTTTTTACACTGGTTATTTTCTGTCTCCTTACTGAAAAGGACACATAATGGAATGAATCTGGCTTCCCATCTGTTGCTAGGTGCAATTCAAAGTGGCAGTTTTGACCTATAAAGATTTGGCTGGTTTGCGTCACGCTTACCCTAGAGACAGCCTCTCCCCTTTAATTTCTCTGTGTCTCCATTTTCCATCTGTGAAAAATCAGGATAACGCTACTTTTCTACTTCACAGGGATTTTACAAGGACACATTTATTAGCAGGCACAAAGCATAGGCTCTGTATTAGACATCACACAACTATATATGTCTAAACACTTGGTGCCACCCTCAGTCCCACAGAATCCAAGTCGGTTGACCTTCATTACATGATAGAAGGTGATTCATTGTTCTAGGCTGTGTTATGGATTGCCAGCTCCTAATCTCGCCATTTTTAAACACATGCATAACATGATACTTGCAAGTCGTCCACCTGAATTTGGTGTTTCCCATTAAATAGATTGGGACATCCCAGGGTTATAAAGTTAGAAGTATGTTTATATGTCACAGTTTTGTGTCCCAAAAAAATAAGGGGCAGTGGGGACCACAAACTGTTGGGTTGGAGGAGGTGTATGTGAGATATTTATTTACTTGAGAAAGGTTTCCTCAGAGCACATATATCTAGAGTTGTGGTTGCCTGTTGTATTAGAAGTGAAGTAGTTCTTCAGTTAGCTTCATAAATCAGTAGTTCTCAGGTGCATTTTTGCAGTCACATGCGGGTCAGGTTTAAGCAGTTCAACATGCCTATTTGAGAGAAGACGTCTCCAGGGCATGTTGGCTGATCAAAGCAATATTTTAGACCTGTATTAAATTATGGACTCAGTCCTGCAAGAGTTCAGGAGATGGGTAGGGGCATTTTAAGGAGCCTTGGCTTTACAGCAGCAACCCTTCAGTCCAAACTTATGGCATTTCATACCTGTCCTATTTCTGAGGATGGTTACAAGACATGGTTCATCAAGCTAGGTGGGTCAGCTTCCTCATTGGTGTGGCTCTTATCTTGGAAAAAGTAGAGTCTGTTCCTACCAGACCTTTATAACCCCTGGTAAAATGTTTCACTCTTATTTCCCTGCTGTGCTGAGGATGGATAGCACATATACTACTATGATGGTGGGGATTTTGGTGGCTATTCTGAAGCTCATGGAGACAGATAAGATCCAGGCTGTGCTAAAGTAGCACGTGGGAAACTTATAAGTTCTATTAAAGATCATTGCCGTATTTTATGTTTTCCAGCATATTACATCCACATATTCTATTTTCTTCATAGTATTATCTTCATAACTTTAATGAAAATTGACCTTGTTTGGTATGATACTCCATGCATATACATGCTTTGCAGAAGATGCAAAGTCTTCAGCAGAGAGCTTCACCAGCTAAAAAAAAATCAGAGCTGCCACTCTACCTATCTGAATAACTCCTCTTAATTCTATTCTTTGTGTTTTTGACAAATGTAGGATTTTATCCTTTTCAGGTCTAGCTACCCTTTATGAATCTTGCTGAGAGAATTTTTAAAAAATTAAATTAAACTGCAGCAGAGGTTTTTTGTTGGTTTTTTTTTTTCAACCTGTGTTTAGAACATGTTATCAAACTGCAAATAAGTAGTAAACTAAAATTTAACTTAAAGTGTATTCATTTTAGTTAACTAAACAAAACCCACAAGCCCCTTCATTTGAACACCAGTGATGTGGAAGCTGCTGGTTTGAGTTTTGGCAGTGACACAGCTTTTGAGAACTGGAAATAAGAGTGTCAGGGAAAGATAGAGACAGGGTGTCATCCTGCAAGGCTTTACTCACTTGAATAGCTCTTCGTATTTCCTTAGGGCATGTTTGCCTGTAGCACAGCATTCCAGTGGAAAGTCTCTTAATTTTGCTCAAAGAACGGGGTCAGGAGGAGGTGACTTCTGCCTGTGTAGGAGGGAGCAGGCAAGTTGAGCTGCACAGAGCCTCCTCGCGCGCCTCCTGCTCAGCCCAAGGAGCAGCACTTCAGCTTGACCATGTGAGCTATTTCACAGCACCTCGTTAGCATGGGATGATGGCTTTATTGGGGGAATGAGTCATAAAAAAGCTTCCTTTGGTTAAAAATGAGCAGTTTCATTTTAGTGTGATGACAGCCTGATACTGAGGATTGAATTTTTGCATTAAAGCTAGTTTTTGTGTGCGTGCAGGCAAGAGAAGGGAACTGTGGACACACGTGCCTAGAAAGCAGCCACTGCAGGGGGTGAAATCAAAAGAAAGAAAACCTGCTGTGATTTTTTTTGTTCTTATTTTTTAAACTTCTGAGGTTTTTATTCTCCTGTCAGCTCAATGGGCATCTCCTTAAGTCGCAAAACCCTTGTGTGAAAGTCCTGTCCCTAAATCTCACTTATAAGAGTGATTATTTCCAACTATGGATAAGCAAAGTATCGAAGATGAAGGTATCATCAGGTATGTTTTTTACTCCTAGTCGTAAAGCAAATATTTAATTAACGTACTGCACAGTCCTGTATCTTGTCATCATGGAATCACACAGTCTACAGAAAGTTTCTGTCTGATCTGTACCAGTGGAAAAAACCTAATGTGGGAAAACGTGTCACCCCACCCCCCTCCCCTTGTAATGTAATACCAGTGTTTAAAAATCCATGTTCACCTTTCATGTGAACATCCCAAAGTGCTTTTCAGATGGGGAAACTGAAACACAGATTAATGACGTGGTACTTCTGGCTCCCTATTACAATATATTTATTTCATTTTTCTTTTGTATTTTGTTACCCAGGAAAGCCAATCTTATTTTTTTGTTATGGTTCATGCCACAGTAGTGCCCCCACCCTGCCCTGGTCCTGAGGTCTCCAGATGCTACTGTAATGTAAATAATGCATATCAGCAGGTCACCTGGTGAGGCAGGGACAGAGGGAACAGGACCCAGGCTCCAGGGCATGTTTTCCTGGCCGCTAGGGCAGACTGCCTCCCTAGTGTTGGTTTTCATAATTGACATTATACTGATTTCCAAGGAAAATGCTACAAAGAAGCAGCCACACATTTGCTGAAAACAGGGCCAGCATCATAGTTATTAGATTTAGAAGCTTAGTGCATGCATAGCTCACCCAAAAAAGCACATGATTATCTACAGTCAATCCCAGGCTAATACGTCTGTCACTGCATAAGCACAGATATGCATCATGATGAACAATATCTAAATTATTTGATACTGAAACAACAGAATTCTACCTGACAAGTCAGCATAAACTAATATACGCGAGAAGAAATCTGCCTCAACCTCTTATTAATTGCTGTTTATCTTTTGTGATGACAGCCAGTAGAGGGCACTGGTAGATGTCTATATAGTAGAGAGCTGTGCATTCCCATTCCATAAGAACCCAAATAAACCCACACAATTTGGTGTGACTTGCTGCCAAGAATATGTTGCATTTCTCACCATAGT
The DNA here is from genome assembly GCA_008711295.1 of Anarhynchus alexandrinus. Taxonomy (NCBI): domain Eukaryota; kingdom Metazoa; phylum Chordata; class Aves; order Charadriiformes; family Charadriidae; genus Anarhynchus; species Anarhynchus alexandrinus. The sequence goes on from VUYV01000027.1 coordinate 585,190, forward strand.
GCTTTATCCACTGATAGTGTAAGTCTGCTTGAGCTACCAGAAAGTGGACTTAGTTCTTCAGCACATATTGTAAACCTCATGCTTTAGGTCAGGAGGTCTTTATCTAACTCCCATTGACAACCAGAACGACAGTTCTTGTGAACAACTATTTGCTGCTGAAATAGCAAATAATATTTGTAGATAATGCATTGGGATATCCGTGGATCTATAATTGAGATATACATATTGAGAAATTAGGTGAAGAAGGGGGAAAAGCATTACACATCTCTTACAGTTTAGCCACCTTGATTGGAGATAGACCTTACTGAAGATACTATACTTCTGTCCTAATTGATTAAGATTTTTAGGTGCAGCTATTCTCTATGATGTTCCTACTTGCCTAGATGGTGTTATATACATCTAACGTACAGGCATACTACCTGCAAGGGAGGAGCTAATTTCAAAAGGGTGTTTGGTGTTGTGGGCAGGTCAGTAAATAGATTGATCATCTGTAAGGACCAAAATTCTCTTATGAGACACTGTAGCCCTGAGGCCCTGGCCCATTCTCTCCTATCTAAATATTTAATATATATTTTTGTGTGATGGCTCCATTTATGTGCTGTTCTTTGTAAAACAACTAGCACAGTGGTGCCCAGGTTGTGATTGGAGCCCCTGGGAATTATCATGTCGTTAATAACAGTAATGTCATTTCCATCTTTAAAGACTGTAATGACCTCATCATGTTCCTCTATCTATCTTTTAAATGGTGTTCATTGTTACTCTTCGTAAAGACCACAGGAGGAACATTGACTTGCCACATTGAATCTTACAGCAAACAGATAGGTTATGGCCATCTTTGGGTGTTCTGGTGCCTTTGTATTCTTCAGGTTAAAGTGCTATTTATTCTTAGTGCTGTTGACCTTATTTTAATCCTAGCTAATGCCTTGCAGCCATTGAATGGAATATATTGAGTAGAAAAATAAATTCAGTTTTACAGAATGATGCTATAAGAGCAGTTTAAAAAGGTCAAAGATGGAATTTATTTTCTCTGTGTTGCTGGAACTCCTGTGTTTGAGTGTTTAGAAACTTGATATGCCGTTATAGGAAGTGAATAAATCAGAGAAAAACTAGAGCCTTATATTGGCAGTTCCTGAATACCTCACCAAGTAGCTTCTCCTTGGAGGTAAATCAGTGAGAGGTAAAAGGTGTTGAATGTCTTCAGCTATTTGTGGATGTAGAACAGATCAGAGAAGGATGGAATAGAATCCACCCATGAATTGAGTCACGACAAATGGTTTTCAGTCAATGCACAGTTTCTGAACATACTAGAATAATAAAGAATGGGGGTGGCCGTATCAGAGGTCGTAAGAAAAAACTCAAGTGTTAAATGTTCACATCTGTCAATCCTGCTCTTTTTAGAGTGGATGGAAAATAGCTGAAGAAATCATGATGCGTGTCCCAAATGACTGTACGCACGATCTGGGAAGTCTCCAGGGATGGCATTTGATTCTGAACACACACTATTTTTTTCTTGTCAGTCATCAAACTGGCATTGCACACTGTTATTAAGCTATTACCCAGCTTTTGTGAAACGCACAGAATCATCGCAACAAGATAAAGCCATAAGTGAAAATCTCAGTGGCTCGCAACAAACACGTGTTGAACAAAGCAAAGTTCTTACGACTGTTTTCTTCTGGTGATGTTCAGGGGCATGTACATTTAATACACTAAAGTATCAGCAACTGTAATCAAAATGGGAGGAATAGAGTGTCTAAAGACATGAAAATATATCGTGAAACCCACTAATGAAATTTAGGATTTTGTAGATTGCTCCCTGGAACAGTAAGATCTGTTGAGCACTTAGATGTGATTCCTGTAACTTGATCAGGGCACATGGATCTGCTCTTACAGGAGAGGGGAAAAGGCTACCTAGTTGATACAGTACAAATTGTTAAAAGGATAATTGGTGATTATATTAATTTCTTGACAAATGCTTTCAACTGTACTAAAGTAATAATTCACTTGTGGATTTAAACAAAATGATGATGACTGATGGTAAGTATTTTTATTGTTTTAGAGACTCTCAAAACTGTAGGTTTAGTATAACCTGACTGTGACTTCCATTGACTTTGGTGGAATAGGCCTAGAAAATGTTTCCCTGTTTTAAAGGGAAAATACTTCTTTGTTTTTCTCTAGTGCTTGTGATGTTTAAGTTACTAGAAATACTTTTGTTTTCCACTTTTTAAATGTATTTTTTTTTTATCTTGTGCTGGTTTTTGCTCAAACTAAATGGAGTTTTGGTTTTATCTGCTCTTCTCTTGAAGAGAAAGAGAAAGCTTACTTTCAATACGGCATTTTTCATGGAATCTCAAAAAAAAATCAGAATTATTTAATTAACACAAATTTTTAGAAAGCATTTGTTCTTTATTTCTTAAATGCTATGTCTTCATTTCAGATTTATGGTATCCATCCCTTTTGAAAATGGGAAATGTAGATAAGGAAGACAGGGAAATGATTCCAAGTATTCATTTAGTTTTTACACTGAACGACATGAAAGATTCTTTTGGTGTTCAATTTTATACAGATGGTTTAGAGCATATATTAATCTACGGTGGGGGCGTGTGTATGTAAACTGTCAACATTTGGAAACAAAGTCAACCTTCTTACAATTGGTACAGAGTTTTTAAAAAAAGACCAAGTTATCTTCCTTGTTATTCAGCAGAAAGGGCTGTGTTTGCAACAGGACAACATCAGTTCTAGCAGAATTTTGCCAGATGTGTAGTAATGCCTTTGTTTCACGCCGGGAAGGTGACTGTTTTAAAATGGCTTTTCTAATTCAAGATATTTTGATATTCAATAAATAATTGAAGAGAATCTGGATTAGGATGAATGCCTTTAATAAATGTATTTTAAATTAAATAGGATTGAAATATTAATTTATTTTTTCTGCCTAGCTCCAAGTTGCCCATCAAGTCATATTTTTTGTTAGCTCCAAATTCTTCCCTGTGTAAAATCACAGGGGTCAGCAGAGTTAATCCATGCAAATGTTTTTGCCCAGTGTCATTTCTGGTACCGTAATTTATGCTTAATTGTTCAACATAATTACAAAGAGCACTTTAGTGATAGTTTATGAGAAATAGTCTCAATGAACCATTGATAACACCATGGCTCCACAAATGAAACATTGCATCACAGTCTGCTAGTTCTGGCATCATTTTTTTTGTTAAATAAATAAAAGGTGATGTGAGTAGATTTGGTGCTGAGCTCCGCCTGCAAAAAAGAATAATTTCCCTCATCCCACATCAAGGTTTCTTGCCCCTTATATAATTTCCCTGCAGTGTAATAAGACTCTGTATAAGCCACCTCCAGAGTAGAAAGAGTAGCTTGTCAAATAGGCTGGGGTATTCCTGCTTGGTATCTGTGGACTATGGATGGGCTATAATAATGACACAGCACTGGGCGCTGTTGTTATAATCATATTGCAGAGTCTGCTGTTTAAGGGTAGCATTTTTATAATGCGTGTGTTGCAGGGGGCCGTATGATTTAACTTGGGCACCAGCTTTATTACAAAAGACTAGGCTGGCTTAAACTTATATTGCGACTCAGAACGCTAAGGAGAATGACACCACCGCTAGACGTGGAGCTTTATAAAAACTGACCTTCATGCTATTATTAAAAATAACAAAACAAAAGCTTGACACTGAATGCTAATGAAGGAGATCTTTGCGTTAATTCAGAGAATGTAATATGATTTTCTAGACCTTTTCGGGTGACTAAAGTAACTCTTCACTGCAGCTGTGAAAGGACAAGTCTAATTACTGGTGTAATACTCCATTTCTGAAGTGCTGAGTAGCCATTCAGTTCCTTGATCAAGACCATTGTTGGGTCCAGTGAAAATGATATGAAAAAAATATTAAAAATATTTATATGTAAATAGTAGTATCTATTCATATAAAAATAACAGGAATAACACGTGCCTGCTCTGTAGGTTATCTGGAAATAGATACCTGTCCATTATCCTCTTGTCAGCTGGTCAAAATATATTCCTTTACTTCTGTATTGCACGCAGATTTCTGAGGATCCTTTCAAGCTATTATATTTGATCTAGTTAGTCTTATGTAAATACTAACAATCTAGGGCAAGATTCTGGTCTGTTTTCATTTGCCAAGGTCTGGAGTAACTCATCTGAATTATTCTAGACTTGTGCAGTAAAGGAGATCACGATCTGGTCCCTACAAGTAAATGTGAATTGTAGTCACCCGCTTGATTCATTCGCATTGTTCTTTTTATCCTTAATGGATGTTGCACACACGTATTAGGAGAATAGACCCTATTAGGAACTGTCTAAAAAGTGAAACGAAAATGATAATCACTTATTCTTGGATGAGGTATTGTATTTATTCTATGGGATTTTAATTTAAACACTAAAATATGCTTTATCTGGTGCATTAGAGACTGGTTTAGATAGGCTTTGGTTGATTGACAGTGGTGGGTATATTTTAGAAAATTGTTATATGCATTGGGACTTTAATTTTGCTGTGAATTATATTATTTTTGGAGATGTAAATTGCCATCTCTCCCAGGAGACAGAAATAGTGTGCTGTTATTTGATTTTTTAGCAATAATTAAAACGATGTCTTAAATTAGGCTCAGGTAGTATCATGAAACAGGACCTACCTACTTGTGTGGAGGAGTTCGGAGTCCTTGACAAAGCCATGAAGTTTTGTAGTAAAATAAAGTGGGTACCCTGTGATTTGTATCCTAGAAGTCACCCTTCTCCATGTGTATCATCACGTAAGAAGGCCAAGTAGTCCGGCAGAGAGACAAGGCAGCAGAGCCGTTCACCAAGATTGAGGGTGGGTGCTCTCCAAATGAGAATTAAACTAACTGAAGAACAGATGAGTGGACTCAAGCTATCGCCTTGCCTTACACTTAGCTGACATAGAAGACTGTAATTTTGAATGCTGTCAATCCTTTAATTTTCATCTGTTGCCATTCATGAGGCTGTGACTGAATCAGTAAGTACCTACACGAGGGCTTTGAGGGAGAATTCAGTGCCAGCTGAGTAGATCTGCAGGTTACATCTCACTTTTTAGACCACTGGGCTTTGTGGTAGGGCTGTAGGAGGGAATAAGATTAAAAGAAAGCTCGTTGGGTCTCGTTGTTTGGACTTCATGGCTTCCTACCAGACCCCCAATTTAGTTAAGGTTGTTATTTTATCCCCTAGAGAAGAGAAATCGCGAGAAAAGTAAAGTGACGTTTGTTACAGCTGATGGGAAGCAAATTGAGTGCAGTGGAGTGGGTGATCTTTATTGAGGACTAGGTGGCAATGTCACATATCACCCTCTGTGCAGAACCTGGCAAGTGTAAAGATCCTCTTTCCTTCTTAACCGGAGCAGGGGACGGTTGTCATGCTAGATGGATGGAGCGGGTGTGAGAGGACTTGGAGGGTTCTTTTATGGCTGTAATTGAGGAGAATCTGAGATAACCTGTTAATCTCCAAGGGACACCAAAGTAAGTTGACAGCTTGGTTCAGAGAAAGAAAAAGACTTAAGTGTGAGTACTGTCAGAGCAGAGTAAGTTGTTTCTAAATAGGGGTGGGTGTGTTTGTGCGTGTGCATGCTTAAATGCTCTAAGCAGAAGGCGTTTGTCTGAAGCACAGGGCTGGGATTTGGAATAGCATTGAAATAATTTCCTAAGTTCCAGCAAAGACAGTTATAAATTTACCATATCATGGAACTACAGCATTAAGACTTAAATTACTTTCTGTTGTACTACATTGTCTGCAGATGTTCCATGTCGTAAAAATGGAAATGCTCTGTAATTTAACTGTGCCACTTCTTACTGAGGCCATCCAGTGCTTTGAAACCACTTATTATCCAAACACTGGGAGAAGCATCAAGAATGGATTCCTAGCATTGATTTTGAATTTCTTTCCATTTTTGTCATGGGCCTTACAGATATGACCTTATCTAAAAATGCTTGTATTTAATTACAAATCGCTTATGTGTTCTATAGTCCGATAGGTGAAAATGTGTAGTCATAACTTAGGATGCTACAGTTCAGCTGTGGTAGGAAAATAGTCTTTGGGGCCTCAGATTATAATTCTCAGTGTTTTGGGAGTATAACAAAAGTTAGCAATGTGGTATTCAAATTTGCTGAGATTACGGACCATCCACTTAGGCATCTCTCTAGGAAAAAATCTGAACATTACTGTAAACCAAACACAGACAAGGAGAATGTAAAACTTGCAATGCTGAATCAAAACAACTATAGTCTCTATTGCCAGGTAGTACTTAATTGTTCCAAAGGCAGGAATAGAAAATGGCCAGTAATGGGCAACTGCCAAATAAACATAAATTTCAACATTACTCGGGCTTATCATCTGCAAACCAAAAAAAGTAGAATAGTACTCTCTCCAAAACATTATTTATAACATTAGATGGTGTATTGATTGGATATCCTCTCAACCAGTGTTTTTATTGACTTTATGTTCTTAGCTGTTCATCATAGTGCTATTCCTTTGCGCGTTCCTTTTCTTTTTCATACTTGGAGGCAAAAATGTCATTTCATCTCAATAACAATAGGACTTGATGATTTTCAAATTCATAAGAAATAAAAAAGCCTGAGAGGTTCGCCAAATCCTCCACATTCTGCATTCATATTTTTCTGTATCACTTTCCCCAGCCTCCTATGCCTGTATCTTGATGACCACTTCCTTGTCAAATCAAAAAGTCTTCCTGCTGTCAGAGAAACTCTGTAGTTCTGGCTTCTATTATTTGGAACAATTTCTTTACATCTCTCCACCTCATCAACTCACCTTATTGACTGTCCCTTACGCTTCACATTTTGTCAAAGAATGTTATTTTTCTCCCTTGTCCTTGTCTGTATCTTCATTTCTTTGTCATTCTGCTCTGTCTTGGTACTGCGGGCATTAGTTGCGTAATTTCAAGGTAAAAAACAATAAGGGCACAGTTTGTTTGAAAAACGCAATGTAAGATGAAGTTGTATAATATTCACTTTATTCTATTAGTTCCCCAGGCTCCTTCTCTCCCTGCAAAATTGAGGCTCAGTTTCTGGAAATGTTCCCTATCAGCTCCCAACTCTGTCACGCAAAACGGCATCTTGAGTTTGGCTTATCCACGTTGATTATAGTTTTGCAGAAAGGGAGGGTGAACGGCCTTATTTTTCTGCTATTTCTGTTAGACCAAATGAGAATCATTCTTTCTCAAAGCCATAAGCAAGTATTATGGAGCCGTTTGCTGTTGTAGCACTTGTAAGGAAAAGCCATCACAGGAAAATATCTTGATCAGGAAATACTGATAGTATTTTTCTAGAGCTGAGGCTTTAATACAGCACGTTACTGATATGTCTCGCACCAAAACAGTGCTGTTGAACCCATGAGCAATTTTTTGCTGTAATACAGCAGTATAGCTGTAGTGGGAAAACTTGCCCTATAGAGATATGGCCAAAGAGGCCAGGGTCTGCCCCAACCCTACCTGAGCTTGCTGTGCCTGTTAGCATCCTCGCCTGTCCCAGCTGCTCTGTAAACGAGAGCATTACTTTTTTTGTCACGTGAAATGGCTTTGCGTTAAGGAATTGTGCTGTCCTGTGGGCAAGCTGCATTTCAGACAGCCTCGTGGCACATAGAAGCTGTCTGGTCTCAGGGAGTGATGTTTTCCTCTGCTTTTGAGCATATCATATGTTTTTCACAAATGAATTTCTTAGTCTGAATGTGATGCCACGGTGCGTGGATCAATGCTGTTCCTCTGTGGCAAGGTATGCAGAATGCCAAATGTGTTCAGCAGTCTGTTATTATAAGGCAACTTAGCAGAGCCAAGAAGCCTGCAACCACCACTTTCATTAAGGGTAATTATCCTTGAGCAGCTGGGATAGGAGCAGGAGCCTGAATGGTAATTAGCTGCAATTGTTAAGAGATGCATTTTCAGGTTCCTGTACCATTTTTCTCTCTGTTTAAAGAACAGAGTGAGGGAATTGTGATAAATCCTGAGTCCTTGCTGTTGGAGAGGAGCTAGCTGCCTACTGATCAGCTCAAATTAGGATGTTCTTTGCATGTCCGTGTGGTCTTGCTGCAGTGAGAAATCATCCTGTGCTTGGATGGTTTGGGTCTTTGCGGCAACATTAACATTTTCCTATCTGTTTTCTCAACAGATGTATTGCTTTATTGTTGAGTTTTATGTTGTAATAAATTAAAGTGACAACTACTGCAGATCTGTTTCAATTCAGATTTGTTATACAGATAGAGAGATATGTATGCGTGTCACCAATGAACAGAATTACCAGACTGCTAGAACCAGACAGGTACAACCTCAGTCACAGATAAGATTGATGTTTTTCTATCCATCAACATTTTCAAAATGTACGTTTTCAGTACAAGTTTGGTTCTAGATTTAAGTGGAAGAATACCTTTTTTTTTAAAAAAAAAACCAAAACAAAAAACCAACACATTTTTTCCCCACAGCCTTCTTTTTTGTTATGTTTTGGTGTCAGTAAATAGCATTGTAAGAGCTTGCCAAGTAGTATGTCCTTGCTGCAACATGTTTTCATGAAATGAGAGAATTTGTAAAGAGAGAAAAATGAATTAGTAAAGCTCTTATCATGCAGCACAAATCTGCTAGACACTTATCATCCTTGCTCTGTCCTTGAACAACAGTCATCCTTATCTACTAGTGTTCATCTTCTAAACTTTTTACAAGTGTTAGTTAACGATCTCTTGGAGCACTATTTAACCATTAAAAAGAGGGGCATGATGGAAAACTGAAATAAAGATATTGGGTAGTACACATTTTTTTTCTGTATTGTATTTCTGTGTAGGAAACACTTCTTGTTAGTTTGGAAGAAAAAATAAAGATCGAAGACTTGCTTCTGTGCTTTGCAAAGGACCCCTGAGGAATTGTGTCGGTGAGAGTCAAGGGCATTCAGCATGTCTGTGCTAGATGCTGGGTCCTGGTAGGATTTGTCCTGGATGTGCAGTTGTCTTTTCTGGTTGCCCAATTATATTTGCTATGACTGGCATTTGTAGTGTACTATGTAGAAGAATTATTGACTTCTTTTCACATTGTGTGTGAGAATAAATGATAACAATCTCTGTCTGTGAGGCAGGCGGAAGTTGCATAATATTACAGATTTGACTGTATATCCTTTTTTCCTGCTACTTCAGACTTTTTTCTATGAGTTAAGGTTTTTCTGCTGTTAGAAATCTAAAACATTGGTTTCATCCCCTCCTCCAGTTCTAGCAGAATTTCAGCATATGCTACTTATTGACAGTACTGAGAATCACTGCATTGCATTGGTGCGAGTGGAGAGGACTCCAGCAGAGACTGAAGCATTTGAGGAGTCAGGCACAGGTCTGATTTTTGCCGTATGCCTTGAGGTGAGTTTTTCAACTTTCTGAAAGCCTTTTTGGAAATCTCTACTGATCTGTGGAGGGGAGGCCATGCTGATCTATCCGTTAATCAGTAGCAGAAGTTTTCATTGCCAGGTACATTTCTTTCTTTGACACTTTTCCTCTGCAAACCACAAAGTCCAGCAGTTCATCTTCTGTTGTAAGTGTGCTTTGTTGGTGCTGGTGCTATTTTGGCTGCTGCTTCTTTATATAGAAAAGAGCGTGGTATGAAGGCTTGGTTATAGTGAAACCTAATGGAGAAGAGCTCAGAGGATGGAGTAGAGATGCAGCAGCTCTTCTCCCTGCCCTCTTCCTTTTTTTGGCTGATCTTCCTGTCCAGCAGCTATTTGCTTGTAGGTTGTGTGAAATTACAACTTAATAATTTAAATTCCCCCATTTGTTGGCTACATATAGGCCCCCTGGTTCCTTGTTAAGTGCTCCATTACCAGTGAATGTTCTTAATTATGTTCTGGAAGACGTTGTTCAAGTCACAAGTCATTTACTCAAGGTTTGGGCCCAGCAGGTAAACATTTTCAAATTAATTTAGGTTGCTAAACAGAAACCGCTTAGATCTCTTGAATGCTGATAGCTTGCACTTCCTACTGAATTCAGTGGGAGAAGAGATTACTTACCACGTTTTGAAATCAGGCTGATTGCTTGTTGAATGACAGGATTGGCTTTTACTAGTCTTCCAGTTTGGAGTATGTTGAATATGATTTGGATGTTAAGAGAGGTGTCTATAAAGTGTCTGACTTGCATTTTTGGAAGGGACATTAGGCATGCGTTCATGAAAACAGTCACCTATAAATTACTAGTAACAACATCTGATCATAAATGACTAAACATGAAGATTTGTTGTTCTCTATCTTACCAGTTTTACATAAAGTAAAACAATAAAGCTGTCTTAAGAATCTCTATTATTCCTTTGTGCATGCAGATATGTACTATAGCAAATGCTCTAAATATTGTAGATACTGAAGGTATTTATAGGTGAATGATTTTTCTTTTATCTTTTTATATGAGGACATAACTTTGTTTTTATGGACCTTCACTTAATGTAAATCTTTTTTTTCCTTTCATTGAAAGCCACAGAATCTTTCTAATTTCTTTGCTGTCATTATCATCATCAACTTTGTCCTTGTGCCCTTACTAATGAATGACAGCCATTAGAAACTCAGAGTCAGCAAAATTTATACAGGACTTTATGCAGCACGAAGGGCAGGGCTCGTGGGGTTGCACTGCTGATGGACCCAGACCTTTACAACAGCAGACTTATATCTTGACCAAAACCCCAGACACTGACAAACAATAGGGGAAAGTGTTTCCCTGCCCCCCATATTCCGTAGTAAATCAATCAGCAAGAAAAGCTAGCAAGAAAGCAAACTAAAAAACATCTGGCTTAAATAATTCCGTCAATTTTTATTAAGAAGAGCATGCCCATGTCCTGCTGACCAATAAAGAAGTTGAAGGTTGCAAGTTTGGCATGAGTACAGCCTCAGTTTCTGATGCAAACAAACATCGATTATGATGATACCTGAACTTCCAGAATCTTAATTTCAACAGGGTCTGTTGGCAGAAGTATAACTTCTATTAAAAGTGGCCATGGTAGTTTATGTAGCAAACTTCTACGTGAGCATGGGGTTTTTTTGTAGCTGGAACTGGGGACTCCTGTTACTGTATCTTGAAGTACATGCAATATTGTTTTTTATTCACTCCCACCATTGATGACCTGTCCACCTTTGGGAAAAGATGTTAGCTGTTTTAATCTGAGCTGAGTGATGAATATCAATACTTCTTAGTGCTATGCTTTGGTTTCCATCTGTGACTTTGTTAGTATAGAACTTCTGACTTAAGCATAGCGATCTTAATCATAGAAAAAAACATTGAGCTTGCAGAAAAACTGTCAACAACAGAATTATATTTATAAATAGCTGTAATGCTATACTTGTTAAGATTTCTTTGGGAAAATATCACTTCAACACACATCCACATCCACCCACAGTAAAAATGATGATTTTTTAGGTAGGTAAAGCCCAAAGTTACTGTCAAATGTCATGCAGGTTGTTCTATTAGGGTTTATGAAGTAAAATCTATCTATTTGTAAGTGAATTTGCAATAAAAATCCAGAATTTTTGTCAGTGAATCTTGCTTAAAATGTTGTACAAGTAGGGGAGGGACTGGAGACATCAGACCCTGTGGAAGTGTACAAAAAAACCCCAACCCCTGACTGACACCTCCTGCAAGCAAGGGGAGGGATGCCTGAGGCATCTGACAGGGAAGCTGATATACTACTTAGTCACCAGGAGGTGGGTGGCACTGAAAATGGGTTTGCGAGACTGGTTGTGTGTCTTGAGATCATACAGGTTGTGTGGGTATTTGACAACTGGGTATTTGTGAAAACTGAGGGGCTCTTACTGGAAGAACACATAAATAATGGGGACTTGGGTTACTTTGGATAGAAAAGCAAGCAAGTCCTTAGAAAAAAAGGGTACTGGGTGCTTGAGGGGTGAGTGGCACAGCTGGATTTGGAAGAACATGAAACTGCTGAGTCAGCACAGTAGACCCTCAACCTGATGGTGGTGCTTACACATCCCTGTGGCCTTTTCTATCAGGCATTTGGCAGCCAGAGGGGAGGTCCCCGACTGCCCTTTCTGCAGTGGTGATTGTGGCTTGAAGTTCTTGCCACACTTGCTGTGCTCAGTAAGACTTGAACTATGGGTCAGAACCGGTCTGAGGTGATGAGGGGTGGAGGACCTCTTTTCTGACAAGTAAGCAACCCACCAGGTTTCTCCAGGTAAGTGAGCCACAAAAGCAGGGGTCCTACTTAAGTACCAGTAAGCAGTGGGATACCTGGTTAAAATGAAAAAATACCTTAGTTGAGCTGGCAAGAAAGACAAAAGCTGCAGACATTGTGGATGTAGTGGTTGAAAAAGTTACCGAAGTGGAAACTGATTGCTCTATCTTTGTAATAGAGACTTCAGCCTCTTCATTATTAACATCTGGGATGCTCTCTTTAGTTCCCTTTCTACTGAGAATAAGAAGATGACGTACCTCAGTCACGTTCTTCTGCCCTGCCATCCTCCCAGGTCAATATAGATACAAATTCCTTTCTGCTTTCCCAGCTGCTGCTGAATTCCGTTTTGTAAATAATTCCCAATTTTTTCCCCTGCATCTGAACAGCCAGACATGACGTAGCTACCTCCCTGTATGCCAGATGATTTTCTTAGTTGTTTTTTCCCCAAAGAATTTTCACTCTTTCACCCCACTTGCTGGGGATGTGAGGATGTGCCTCTGCATTTCCTAAGCGACCTACATCAAAAGGGACAGAGTTGACAAGAGTTATGGTAGCTTCCTCTTCAGCCTATTCATCCTGCTGGCCTGCTGATCTCCACATGCTTTCCTCTTTTGCCAGTCTTTTTAGTCATTTCAATGGGACAATGTTTTATTTAATATTCATACATTGATATCAAAGGGTTTATTGGAATTCAAGAAGAACCAATTGCTGCTATGTATCAGCAATAATTATCGTTCTTTAAATCTATGATCCTCATCCATAACAATAGAACATCAAAGACCCTGGAGATAAAGGAGCAGTGGCATCTTGTGGTGCAGAGACTGTTTTCACCAGATCATATATCTACATTTGTTTAGTAAGAGTTTGAAAGCAAAACTAGCAAGTTCTATTATTTTTATTACTTGCAGGAATCCTACTACTTTAGTCTATCATGTATGCAGAAGGTGTGTATACCTGCCCACTAGTATGAGGAAGAGCAAAAGAGATCATTGTTTGGCTTTTTGAAAACTTGCTAGTTGAAGTTCTGGATTTATTCTGCCAGTTCTTCATAACTGATACCCCACATCTGTGTAGTGAAGCATGCTGGGGTGTTACCATACTTTCCTCCCTGTATCCCTGTGGGATAGTTCATCTTCCCCTTCCTTTCAGAGAATCCAGAGATGGTTGTTGATGTATGAATTCCTCCATGTTTTTAATCACTAAGAATAATCTAGCTAGCGTTCTTAATAATTATGTGAAAACTAGCTTTCAAAAAATAAAATTAAAAAAAAGGAGAGTATATTCCACTTTTTTTCCCTCGGATTATTTACTTTTTCAATTGCAGGACCACCTCTTCTCCCTGGTATGGCATGCATTTCTTTTTCTCCAACAGTTCTTTATTTTTGTATTCAAGAATGCTGTCCTTAAGCCACAAGGCACTATTACATTTTCTTCCTGTGAGCAGAAAGGACCTAGCCTGCCCTTGTTGCCTGAATAGTTAAATCACAGTGGAATATATGTTTACAAAGGCCAAAAATAATCTATGAGGTAGAGGGGCAGTTAGTGCTGTGCTGGCACGTGTGTGGAAGAGATGGCAAAAGCGTCTCTGTTAGCATCTTGTTGGTGTCATTCAGACTCAAAGCCTGGAATAAATGGCTTATCATCTCCCATCTCAAGGTGTTTGCACTGAGGGCAGTTCTAGTTCTGACTCTGATTACTTAAGAGGCACACTTCATATAATAGTTCAAATTCCTCTTCATTTATTGTATGAAGCTTAGTGCACTAGTCTGAAGTATTCTATGTTTCACTGCTGTATCTGTAATTGTTTTAGCCCATTTATTCTTCTGCAGCTGTTCTGCTGAAAACTTAAAGAAGACAGGCCTTGTGAACCAGCTTGTATGAACTGATAGGACCTCAGAAAAGGTATTTTTCTTAAAGAAACCCAAACCAAACCCCACCCAAAAGCCCTCAAAAACCACCCCACCTCATAGCCATATCTGAATATCTGCAGATACTGAGATCTGCCCTGAATATCTGCATGTTACAATATCCTGGTCTCTAAATTGAAGATACATGGATTTGACAAATGAACCACTCGATGGATAAAGATGGCTGGATGGTTGCACTCAAAGAGTTGCGGTCAACAGCTCGATGTCCAAGTGGAGACCAGTGACAAGTGGCGTTCCTCAGGGGTCAGTACTGGGACCTGTACTGTTCAACATCTTTGTCAGCGACATGGACAGTGGGGTTGAGTGCACCCTCAACAAGTTTGCCGATGATACCAAGCTGTATGGCGAGGTAGACACGCTGGAGGGGAGGGATGTCATCCAGAGGGACCTGGACAGGCTGGAGAGGTGGGCCCAAGCCAACCTCATGCAGTTCAACAAGGCCAAGTGCAAGGTCTTACATCTGGGTCGGGGCAATCCCAAGCACAAATACAGGCTGGGCGGGGAATGGCTGGAGAGCAGCACTGAGGAGAAGGACCTGGGTGTGCTGATCGATAGAAGCTCAATATGAGCCAGCAATGTGCGATCGCAGCCCAGACGACCAACCGCGTCCTGGGCTGCATCAAAAGAAGTGTGGCCAGCAGGGCAAGGGAGGTGATTCTGCCCCTCTACTCCACTCTCGTGAGACCCCACCTGGGGTACTGCATCCAGCTCTGGAGTCCCCAACATAAGAAGGACATGGACCTGCTGGAGCATGTCCAGAGGAGAGCCATGAGGATGATCCGAGGGCTGGAGCACCATTCCTATGAGGGGAGGCTGAAAGAGTTGGGGCTGTTCAGCCTGGAGAATAGAAGGCTCCAGGGAGATCTTATTGCAGCCTTCCAGTACCTAAAGGGGGCCTGCAGGAGAGCTGGGGAAGGACTTTTTACTAGGGCATGTAGTGATAGGACGAGGGGGCATGGCTTTAAACTGGAAGAGAGCAGGTTTAGATTGAACATTAGGAAGAAATTTTTTACTTTAAGGGTGGTAAGGCACTGGAACAGGTTGCCCAGAGAGGTTGTTGAGTCCCCATCGCTGGAGGTGTTCAAGGCCAGGCTGGACGTGGCCTTGGGCAACCTGGTCTAGTGGGAAGTGTCCCTGCCTATGGCAGGGGGGTTGGAACTCGATGATCTTCAAGGTCCTTTCCAACCTAAACCATTGTTTGATTCTATGATTCTATGTTGTTCTCCCCAACAAAAGCCTCCACTGTATCATGCAAACTTCCCTGTACTGTTTTGGGTGACCTTACTGAGAACACAGTCCTGTAAAACCTGCCTGCACAAGCAAATTGTTAACTAGATCAGTAGATTGAACTGCTTTTGAACTACTCCAGGCTCAGCAGCCTTAGTTTCCTTTGGTAGATATATTGAATAGCCAACACTAATTCCTCAAGCTGTTTATGCTTCATGTTGTCAGAAGACCAATGTAGTGCTTTTTCACTCCCTTCAGATGGCTGAGAGAATACTAAACTGCATTTTTCTTTGCAGGTTAGTGTTACACTGAAAAAATGCTTCACGTCCCACCACTGCCCCCACCCCAATCCCAGCTGTACCTACTGATCACTTACACTAGTTTCTCTTACCCAGCCTTTATCTTTGTCCACCTGGCATCAACAATTGGTAGAAGCAGCAGGCTCAGCTGGAGCTTTTTAGCTTAAAAACACTTTTCCATGTTCATTACAACAATATCCTTAGGGACATGACTTGATTACACTACATGGAGCTTGTCTGAACCACCGAAGAGAGCAATTGATCACTTAGTGAACATGCTAAAAATGGCTGTGAATGAGAGAGGACCGCTTTGGAGGGGTGTCTGGTAGGACCATCTTAAAAATCATCGTAAAGTAAGTTTGTTCTGTTAATGTGCTAGGAATTCTTATGATGCTGTCATTAAGGGGTGAACTTTCTTTTTGGTACAGCAGCATTAGAAATGTTGGGTTTTAAAATGTTTACATATATATACGTATATGCACACAGTGAGCAGAGACATCTCATTCCACTGGAAGTAAATTTTTCCTCTTTATTGCAGAGGCTGGTGATGAGTTATGACTGATTTTTAAGTCTTGAAAATGTAGAGAAAACAAAATCTCCGTTCATTCCCAGTTCAGGAGTTTTACCCATGCATAGACTTGCCTCAGGGCAGCATATCAGACCACACTGTGGTTTTGCAGCCCTCAGTGTCTCCCTGTGTCTAGCAACAGGTATCTGGGCAACTCCTTATGTAGGCTGCTCTATTAATTGTTGCTGGTTAACGTTCTGAGTCAGCCACTTCTCAGTTGCCCGGCATGACTTGCCTCTGCAGTTCAATCTCCGGTGTTCTTTAACTTCACATTATCTCTAAATGTCAGCTGGTTAGGGACTTGCTTTGTAAATGATATTTCTGATCTGATCCTCAGGATACCAGTGGCTAGCTTGCACATGGACCTTTTCCAATTTTTTTATCCGCTTCCCTAGCAGTCATTTCTTGAATTGTTACATCTGGTGTGAAGTAGTTGCCCTGAGGCTGAGAATTAGAACCGGTATCTTTAAGAAAACCCCAGCTTCGGCGTCTACTTTATAAGTCTGCATACAGCTTGGTCTGTAGGTTTGTGCAGTGTGTTTGCATTGCTCACCAGTGCATTAGGAAGTTCCCTTGCTAATTGTTTGCAAACTGACTTTTCACAGACGATCTCTTATGTCTTTCATCTGGGCAAAGAACTCTGGCTGGGATGCCCTTGCCAGGTCTGGCACAGCTGGCTTCGCTTCACTTGAGCTGTCTCGTAAGACAACTGGCACGAGGAAAACTGCATGAAAGTATTTGCAGTGCATACAAATAGGCATACAGAATTACTCCTCCTGTCTGCCTTCTGGCTTGCCATCTCTTTCGATGTTTCAGAAAGCTGGTCTTTCCTGCCTTCTCCCCTGCTTGGAAGTGCTATAAGCTTGCATAGCTGTCTCTAAGACCCACTGAGAAACCGCAAGCAAGAGGGTTTGGTATTGCTATTGAAAATTTGGATAGATACAATGCAGCTTTTTCTTTATCATTTTCGTATGCAGAAAGTGATAACTCCAAAATTCATGCAGAGAGATGCTTGGTTTGATCAACATGATCAGTAGATTTAATCTCACATGGAAATGCTTTTGTCATCTGAAGCTGCTGGCAGCACTTGTCATTATTATTTTGAAAGAACAGAATTTTTGAACACAAAAATTTGCAATCTCAGCAGACATAGGTAGAATGCAACTATTTCTTATCTGCTGTAATAGATAACTACTGTCTTGTTACCAGCTTTAATGCTAAAATGCAGATCCACTGGGTTTTTTTTGGCTGGGTAGCTATGGTTTTACTTGGCACATGCAGCTGGCTGCTTGTTTTAGTTCCCCCAGAAGTGACACAGCAGATTATACTGGCAATCATAGCCAATATAATATGGAAAAAGTGAATAATTTCAGAATGTAAAAGGAGTAAGAGGGAAGAAGAATAATTTTTATAAAAGGTTACTGTTTACTCAAAAATGTGATGTCTCTGTGCTTTGTGTGGCAAAGGTGAAAAGGCAAAGGGCCAAGTCAGCTTGGGGCTCATGTTCGTATAATGCCATGGCAGAATAACAATACTTTCCCGTTATATGAAGAGATCGCAACCAAGTTGCATCCTTGTTATATTAGACACATATAAACATATAATGTTGGAAACCCTGTGCTTTAGAAAACTATATTTAGCAGATGAGTGAAATAAATAAGCCAGGAAAGGAGGTGAGAGAAATCCAGGTGTTGGTGGTTGTTGCTTCATTAGCAGTAATCCCAATTGCCCAGCCATTAGGACAGAATTCTTGTGTCAGGCAGATGAGATGCATAAAGCAGTTTTATAACAAGGGAGACAGCACCTCTTACACTCCTAAAAACAAACTAGCCAAGGATGGAGCACAGTCTGGGAAAATTGTACCATATGCTCGTGGGTTGTACTGAACCTCACTGCAGAAAACCTGAAAGCCAGCCGGGTGTCCGTGTCTCAGCACAGGCAGAGTAGGTGTTTGGAGAGCAGGCTGATGGAGGTAACAAAATCACTGTGATGTTCTGCCAGGCACCATCCTAACGCGGCTCAGGGCCAAGCCTGAACAAGCTTCCTGGGCCCATATCTCCACGCATAACTGTGGCTCCTGCTGCTTAAGGACCCAGCTTGTCTGCACAGCCTGCCAGCATCTCCTTGCTGCCACAGTGGGCAGAGGCTGGAGGCTTCCCACCACGCTGGAGAGGAGCCAGCCCTGTCTGCTGTCACCTTGGCGAGTGGTGTACCCTGGGCTGGAAGGCAGGGTAGGCACATGCTCCCAGCACTGGTGGAGACAGGGGGGTGAAGGCAGGCACCAACTACGAGGGTGGGGGTTCCTCTGCTGGCATAGCCTACGCCTCCTAGAAGCTGAAATATGACCCAGGTCTTCTGAAACAATTTAGCTTCGAAAACCTGCACATCCTGCCTGCAGTCCTTCAGCTTCAGACATCAGAAGGTCTCGTTGG
Source organism: Anarhynchus alexandrinus (assembly GCA_008711295.1). Taxonomy (NCBI): domain Eukaryota; kingdom Metazoa; phylum Chordata; class Aves; order Charadriiformes; family Charadriidae; genus Anarhynchus; species Anarhynchus alexandrinus. The sequence continues at coordinate 603,823 of VUYV01000027.1, forward strand.
TTCAGGATGCTTTGGTAGCATATATGGCCTTGGACTTAGCTTAGTTTTCCTGTTTGCAACAGAGATGCTGTGTGCAGCTCGTAACATAGAGAGAAAAATACCCAAATGTGAGCATGGTTTCAACAGTGCATCTTAGTGAAATTCCTCTTCTCCCAAGCTAAGAAGCTAGCTCCTGCTTATGGGGTTATCACTGGGGGAAGGACAGGCAGCAGGAATTAGCAGAAACCAAATTCCTGAGATTTAGATATAAGAAGCTCTCTCTTGACATAGTTTGCCAACATCTTCGCAACGGGATTTGGTTCATACATTAAAACCCCCATACCTGAAGTGTCCTCTTTAAACTGGTAGATTTTAGTGCACGCAGCGGCTGGGGACTTGAATCTGTCAGGTGGTACAGGAGCACAGGACAGTGGTCTGAAGAGCCTGCTTGTTTACAGACCTGAACGAACTGTTCAGGTTTATTTTTTTTTTTTAACTCATCACATGCTGTAAGTCCTAATTATATTTTTATTCATTAAAACAACAAACTTAAACACACTTCTTAGTATTGCATTGCCTGGAGCTGTTAGATACTATTAGAGAGTAATTAGGTAGTTAAGACACTGTTAAAGCATGTGTAGAATTTGAAAGGCATTTTTTACTTGTAAGGCTTTATTTATTTATTTATTTATTTACACACACACATGTTGCTGAAGGAGGGGAAAAAAAACAAAGCCAAGAAAAAAAAAAAAGGAAATTCCACAAAGGAACACAAATCAACATTTAAGTAGCAGTGAAGAGTCTGGCTTAAGCTCAAAAATTCAAGGAAATTCAGAGTTAAGGCTGAAAATACGTGTTGATAATCAGCAATGATTTTTCTTTCTTTCTTTCTTTTTACAGTAATAAGAATGGAGGCTGGAGTCCTCAGCCCTTTAGCTTAAGCTCAGAATCCGATTCTAAGTCAGACACTTAATATTGGGGAAAAAAAATAATATTCGATTCTTGTAAATCAGTTTTTCTTTGAATAACACAGTGTACTGTTTCTACAGAGAGGCAGAAGGTCTTAAAGGAAGCTATTCTTCCAGCCTGGCATGCTAAGATGCAAGCTTGAATGCGGTCTCTCAACAGCAGCAAACATCCATAAGGAGCACAACAGGATCACCCTGTTGGTAGAGAAGTAATATGAAAGCAGAGAGGTTGCAGTATTCTGCAGACTGCAGGTGATCAAAAATCAGGAGATTAAACTCAGTCAGAAATCAGTAAGCAACTTACTGAGTGCATTACCTATGTGTATGTATTCTTTCTATATGATCAGTATATATACAGTGTAAATATAAAGATATAATCAGTGTATATGATATTTCTATCCGTGTTTACATTCTGACCTCTGAACAGCTAGAGTTTACTTGCTAAAGTTTCTTGAACTTTTCTTTAAGCTTAAATACTATGACACAACCAGTTAGAATTTAAAAAATAAATAATTTTCTTTAATCAGTGTTTAATTGCAATAAAATCCTAAAAGTTAAAAATGGTAGTTATAAATTGCAATCAAACACTGATTACAGAAAATGATGCTGATTTAATGCTGATTTATTTAATGATTTATTTTGCATATCATGATTTAAATTGCATATTATTGATGCGGAATTCCTTTCCATTTGGAAAGGTCACTTGAAACTTCTCTCTGATTTGTATTTTATTGATGTGGAACTGTAATATTTACAAGAATTTAGGTGAAATGGGAGGCAGAGATGAGAAAACGTGCTTTTTTTTTTTTTGAAGTGTAACTCAAACTTGCTATTCTGTCTCGTTGCTTGGCTGAACAGTGTTTCCTGCAGATGCGATGAGACCTCCTCCTACTGTTTCATTTTATTTTAGACACTGAGTGCACTCAGTGTCTACACAGGGGATGAAAATCTCAAACCCTTTGAACGAGAAGTACTTGAAATCATAAAAACAGCTAGTGCACATTGATCACTCATCTCATCCCAAATGGCCACGATCAAACCCATTTCCCCAGGAGAGATGGCTTTTCCTTCCAGGCTCCAGTGCTTCCCATTTCAGCTGTGAAGTAGGATGCTCCAATGGGAACATCTTTAATGCAGGTTCCTCTCAAGTCCTCATCGACTGGAGTCAGGGTTATTGGCATCTACTGCCTTTGAGATGGAAAATAAATGTCAAGATCTAGAACTCAAAGAAAATGTTCTTTGGATTTCCCTTGAGAGCACTAATCCCTATTTTTAATTGGGAGGCAAAACTTAAAAAGAGGATTTTATTAGACCTCATGTTCCATGAAGTAAAAGAGCAATTTGCACAGCAGCAGCTTTGTATTCCAGTGGTAGTGAAAGAAATGCTTGAAATGGGCATAAAGTTTGAACAGAGATGCATTTCAAGTGCGCTAAACATCTTTTAGGAAAATATTGCTGATGTGCTGTGTTGGTGGTTTTTGGTTTTTTTTTTTTTTTTAATGTACATGATATTCTAAAGAAAGAATAGACTGTATTTAAAAAAAGAAAAGAAATCTACTAGATACATCACTACGAGGGCTATTACCTGTTGCTGGGTTCTTCACATTTTTATTTGAAGCCATAGAGCTTTCATATTCTGAGCATATCTGGGGAAATTACCGTGCAGTTCAGAGTCATTTCAGGATGTTTGGAGTTTAAATTTGATCTATACTCCAGCATTTTTTTTTTTTTTTGACAAACAATATGTTCCATTGGGAGACAAATGTCAGAAACGTCACCATTTCTATTGAAGAGAATGTCCCTGTGTGATGCTAAGAAAAATCTGATACCCGCAGTTTTCTTGTGGTACTGTTGTCTTGCGTAATGTTCATCCCTTCGCCCACAATCCCACTGCAGCATTGCATGCTTTATAGCCCCTGTAGATGTGCGTGAGCTGGATGCAGGCAGGCTGTCCTGCGACCACAGACATGCTCTGACATTTTTTTTATATCGAAGACCCACGCCTCCTGAGGATTTTTGTGGGGAAAGAAGTTCAGCTGCTGGAAAATGAAGGATAGTCATGCCAAGGACAAGCCAAGTAGCTTTGTCATCTTAAAGCATGCAGCTTTTTATTTGTAGAGGAAAATAAGATATTGTGGTTTGGGTTAGTCTGGGTCTGCGGGTTGGAAGGTTGACTTGAATTTCTCAGAGTCCCTGCTGTCGGTAAGTATCTTGCGAAGGCTGCCCCTCTTTCCTAGTTCCGCTCTTAAATGCAGTTGTAGTGAATTCTTAACTTTGGAGTTTGCAATCTTTCTGCCAAACTTGTTGCACGGGTGGTGAATTTTCAGCTGTCAAATTCTGAATGAAGGGTGTTGCAGGGACACAAAAACCTGAGCAAATTTCACCCCACTTTTCTCCACCCCCTGAAAAAAAGGATGAAAGGAAGGCTTTTCTTACAGCATCTCTAATGAGCTGTTCGGATTCTACATCCCCTTCTGCGACCTGCAATACAGAGTATGCAGTCAGGACTGATTTTACTTTAAGAGGAAATATCTACGTTTCCAGGGGAAAGGCAAATCTTGAATTTACTTAAATTCCTTAGCAGCTCTAAGTAATTCAAGACGCAGCACATCCCATGTAGATTTGATAGCTGAATCGTGTATCAGAGAAACACAATTAAATGTAATAAAGTGTAGATTTGAATCACAGTTTGGCCTGAATATAACCCTGAAGTAAGTGTCTTATATTAATATTTACAATTGATATCAATCATTGCAATTAGTAATAACACTAATAAGACAGAAGCAAAATAGCAACCTTATTAAAATTCTCATTTCAATAATGTAATGTGACTCAGGCATTTGAAGTGAAAATGGATGCACGTTGATTAAATTTGAAAAATAATTTTTTTTATTCTTTTTCTCAAAAACCCCCTCGTTACAGCTTGATTTGTCACTAAGGTTTACAGTTACCTGTAGTGGAAATGTAGAGCTCCATTAAAGTAAATGGAGGTCGGGAGAAAGAATAGGTGGAAGATCTAGTCTTGTAGCACACTCCTCCTGGAGCAGGTTTGGTTTTCGTTTGTCTCTGGGGTTATGTATCTTGCAATTTAAAAACCATTTTGCATAACCTAAAGTCATTAGGGATTAGGAATATTTATGGTAACCGTAAAATGTGTGATGATACTATCAGATGTAGTATTCATAGCATCAGGTGTGGTAAATATGTAGTAATCAAAATACTGAGTTTTCAGGTACTTCCCCTACTTTTCTAATCAAAACAGCGCTATAAAATAAAGTACTTAATTTCGTACTGTGTTATGATCTTTCTACTAACTCAGACAGTAAAAGAGTCCAAATACTTCTCACCACATTTTAGCCAAGAAATGCACTTTTAAAAATAGGTTCTTAGTAGTTTCTACAGCATTCTGTATTCTCCTGCCAGGAATCCTCTGTTCTGATCCTGATTATTTTCAAGCTGCATTCGTGTAAGCCATAAAGATAATGAAAGATATTTGGTGCTCTAAGAAAACATCATCAGCAAGAGAAAAGAAAATTATTTCAGTGCTGTCTTGGGCTTTGCAAGCTTAACAATGTCACCCGTCTCATGACTGAAATATTTGCAAAACCACTTTGTTTCACAGATCCTTTCCCAGCTTTTCATCTTAGACAGTCTCTCCATCTTCTTTTTTCTCTCCATTTCAGACTTTCTTAATTGCTAGAAGACCTAGCGCACAAAAATCTCATCTGAATGCATCATGCAGAATCTTCCTGGCTGTAGCAGAAACCTCTGTCCTGGGTTTTTTTCTGTTTTCGTTTTTAAACCCCTACTATGGTAATTAAAAGTCCCCTTCTGTTTATATTGTAGGGGTTGCATACAAAGAAATTAATCAGCTTCTGTCTATCGGTTGTAAACTTGTCTCTAAAACTAAAACCTAACTAAAACCATGGTTTCTGTAGCAGAAAATGCTAGTTGCCTGATCTGTTGGCTGCCTACATTTGGTAAATGTTGAGAAGTACATTTGGAAAATTCTGGATAAACTGTGATTTTTGAGCTGCTCTTTGATTCTTTGCTATCAGGGATCTCCATTACTGCTTGGTTTTGGAGAGATTTCCCCTCCAGCTCCTCATTCTGGTGTTTACGGTGCTCAGTCTTAAAGGGTTTTCTTTTTTGTTGTGCCTGTAATTATGGCCTCTCTTCGGCTAGTCGAACTTCTGAGAAGGCCTGGTGAAAGCTGCTTTTTCATTTCACCACTGGGCACAATATTTGGTCTTGAGGTTACCGTTCTAGAGTGGTGTTGTGTTTTGTTCAGGCTGTGTTAGCATGCTAAAGTAATTGCTTATGGAATGAGAAAGAAACTTGTACTCAGTCTTTGGGAGTTTCTGACTCATTTTTCCAATGGGATCCTTATAGGTAGAGCTGTTTTTCTCCTAGAAGATGAATTATGTTCCTTATCCTCCATGTGGATGTACAGGTTTGGTGGCTTCCCTGGGCCCATGAAGACGGTTGATGAGAGCTGCTCTTCCTTGTGTGCCTATCTCATGGCCAGTATGGAAAGGCTGGCTTGGCTTATCAGCTGGTGAGGTTGCTGTGTTTGAAAAAGCACATTTTTTGACTAAGCAAAGACTGAGCAGTCCAAAGTTATTTCTGTACATGTAAAATGAATTTTGTCTCCCCTCCTCTTTGTGCCATGGGTTAGGCACGCTGGCTTTAAGGTCCTGCAATATTGTTAAATGTGCTGTATATACACTTTATATGGGATTATCTAGACTTGTAAGTTCTTTGGGCCGGGGATCTTTTGAGCTCGGTGTTTGTGTAACATCTAGCGCAGTGGGTTTAGTTGGAGACCTAATGTGCAGTATCATCAAGAAAACTAATGATCTGTTAAAGTTCAGGGGATAGCTTAACTAAAATAAATAATCTTTTTCTGTCTTGTACCAAACTTTAGGTTCACTGTCTTCTCAGAAAATCTTTGCATTTAAATAGCTCCAGAGAAATCAAAAGCAGAATATACAGAACAATTATAGAGGAGACACAGGGCTCCATACTACTCGCCAGACTAACCATCCTGACTCTTTCCTGTCATTCCTGTTTATTTTCACATGCTTTCGGATTGCTTTCATCCTTCCCCATCAATTTGAAAATCAGTTATTTCCTTTTTTTTTTTTTTTTGGTCACGACACTTCTGGACTCCCAACCCGTTGTTAGAGGCCCATCATTGTTTTCTTGTGTTTAGGACAATTTTCCTTACCCTTGATTAGACTTTCATTGCTAACCGGAAATTTGACTGACAGGAGAAATTGTAATAGTTTTCTTGTCTCTCTTGCCGGTGGTTTGGAAGAGAAATTTCCAACCCATTGCGCAAAGGCAATACCTGTATGTACTTCATACCAGGGTTCCATATAAATTTGGTCTTATTACTGCGAGCTTTCATTTCCTGATAGCTCATTCCTTCACAGGAGATGATTTTGGCACCTTAAACTTTATTTACATCTGGATATCGTGCCTGCAGACTTACCAAAGTAAGATGCTGACTGATTGAAAGTAGTCTTTTTGTATTCCAGTTGAAGAACTCACCATCTGTGATCTGTAATTAGACTTCTTACTAATTAGATATAACAAAGCTGTGTAATGCCAAGTTTGAGGAAAAAAATATTAGAAATACGATGTAATATATGGCTGATTGTTTTTATTGCTTAACTGTAAATAAAGTGTTCCGCTCATGTCCTGGGCATCCATAATTTCCTACCCCTGTAGGTTTAAAGTCATTCATGGCACTACTTTGGTTGCTATAGTGATACCAATTTCCTGTCTCAGATTATTGTACTTCAGAGGTGCATGAGGCCTTTTAATCTTCCTTTTCTTTTTGTTGTTTTTTTTTTTTCTTTCTTCCCATTTCAGTCTTTGATTTTACAGATGCTCTTACTCAAGGACTGGAATTCCTATATCGTTGGTGTATTTTTTCCACTATCTGATGGAAACCAGAATAAATAAATACCTTTCCCCCACAGGACTAATGAAGATTCCTGCTGCTTTATTGGTACCCTTGCTGAACATTACTCTATATCAAGGCCTTAAAAAACTTACATTTAGTTTTGTTATGGGTCACTAAGCTAGAGAAGCATATGCTGTTCACCTTGACCAAATCAAGAGCAGCTGCACCCAACCAAGTGGAATTTACACACGTACAAAAAGCAGCTTGTCAGCCATGATAGATGTTAGGTTGGGTGAGATGCTACTGAAATCCACTCCGAGAAGTCCAGTTTGGCCAAACCTCCATAATGCGACTTAATGGTGACTGAACCCTGACTAAGACAGTTTGGTCTTTCTGTGATATATATAATGGAAAGAAACCATAAAGCAGTATTGGGTGATCAATATTCCCTTTGTTTCTATACATACGACAAAGTTCATGTGAATTTGCTGTAAGGATCAAGCTCTTTCTGTGGGGTTGTCACTGTGTTGGGAGTCCCTCTGTTGCTTCCCGCTCTTTCTCTGCATCCCTTTAAGGGCTGCTCTGATCAGAGATGTGTGTGGCTTTGGCCTGTTAGTCTGCTGATGTGATATTCCTGTTGACTATGTGGTCTGATTCCCTCAGCATTTTGTACTCCTTCCCGCATTAAGGCATTGCCACCGTAACCTTGATCATCAGCATATGTGGAATTTGTTGTTTTGTGAGATGTGTAGCTCTGAGCAGCCTCAGTTCAGAGGTCCGTATTGCTAAATGCCTTTCTGCTCAGGAATCGCTCATATAGATGAACGATGCTGTTTCTGGTACAGATCACATCCTGAAAACTCGGTGGAATCAGACAGACTGCTAGAGTTTCTAAGCATCAGGAAAAAATCATTACTGAATAAGGAAAAAAAGAGGAGATTCCAGGTGGGATTACTGAATTTCCAAATGGGCAAAAACTGCATGGGGGAAGGTGCATATAGAAAACACTCATGAAAAGGAAGGGATCTGTGTGGCTGAAAGCAAGTGGTGTGTTTGTATTTAACAGGTAATAGATGCTAAAACTGAAGGAAAAATGGGAAATGAAGAAGACGGATGTGTGCAGATCCTAGGATGAATTCATATCCCATGGAATTATATGTGAATTAAGAAGGGTGGCAACGATGTTTGAATAACTGAGAAGGAATGCACAATATGCTCTTCTTTATTAATGTCTTTCTCATCTATATATGCTATTCTACCCAATTTTCTTTCTAATTTAGGCTCTCTTCTGATTTCTGTCTCTTGGGTGGCTGTCTAGCATGGTAGATTTATGCTGTTTGTTCAGCAACATTCTTACTTTTCTGAATTCTGTCCCACGTGCGTTTAGCATAATCTTCAGTTGCACTTCTGCTTGCTGCCTGCTTGTTTAGCTTTTTCTCCCAGGCCATTACTTCAGTTCTATTTTCTTGGGAAAAAATGTCTTTCTGTGGTAAAAGTAATTAAGTCCCCTATGCTAAAATCATCTTCTCCAGGATACTCTAGATTTACTCTACTATTGTTCCCTTGAAATCCATATGTGATGCTATGCATTGGTGATAGAAAAAATTTGGCTTCTCGTGCTCCTTTTCCAGGCAATGGAAATTTCTGTGGCTGAACTGGTTGGTGCAGGTGAGTCCCAAAGCAGTACCTGCACCACACCATTAGCAGCTATTTGCTTTGGCAGCCAGAAACTTACCCTGTGGTGTTGTCTTTTTTTTATTTGTACTACTGTTCTCAGGTAGCAGCTGCTCGCTTCTCTATCTGTATTTAGCTGCCTGTGTGTGGGCATAAAACCCATGTGAGGATCACTCTAGTGTGGTTGTAATAGCAGAAAATAGATGTATTTTCATCTCTCAAAAGATCTTTAGATCTTTTCAAAGAGAAGTGAACTGTGATTGTGCAGGGTGAAAAGGGTCTTGTGCTTTTTAGCTTCTATATGATGGCACAAGGGACAACTGCATTTCTTTCTTCTTTTTCTGTTCCTTTTATTGATGCAGGGAATTCAAGGCTTGTTTGGCCCAGGGGAATCCACAGGATTTATCTTTCCTCTCTTTCTTTTGTACTTCTTTGACTTCATAGCAATGATTGGTTTAAAAGTATTTTTGTTAGCTTTTTAACATTAATTGAATTGTGGTGCTATCTCTCCAGCTCAGCTGCCAGTGTATGCTGTAACAACCTCTCTAGGTTGTTCTTCTCGCTAGGAAGAGCAGGTCAACCAGAGTCTGGACATTTTTAAGTTTTTTTTTTTCCTTGCTTTTTAAATTTGATGTGGGAATAGCAAACCTAGATTAAAAATGATGTAAAATGAATATTTCCCTAGTTGCAGGCAAGGTAACAAGTCAGGTCCAAGGTCAAGCCGGGAGACCCAAGCAATGATTTAGGGACATCAGGAAATGGGAGTGGGAACAGGCACACTTATGACATAGCTCAGGCCAGGACTCTGAGCCGGAGCTGAAATGAAGATCCCAGGGCTGTGGACAAGAGGGTGCATGGGTTGGCGTCCAAGGGGAGGCTGCCCAGGGCAAATAAGGCCTGTTGGTGCTCTCAGGACCCTGACAAACTTAAGTTTCTTAAATTGTTTACTGGGAGAATCTTATGGCCAAAGTCACTGTGACAAGTTAGAAGTGCCCAATAGAGCTGAAACGTGTGTTATGCTGCCTATGTTAAGAATGAGTGTGAGGAGCTTGTGATGAGTGAATGCTGGCTTTCAAATGGAGCAATTATGAGGAAAAACGGAGAGGAGATAATAGCATTGCAATAGCAGGGTGGATGAAGCCCACAGAGACCTATTGTTCCTGTTCATGTCCTCTCCTATCAAGACTTCTTGTATAGTAGAGGAGCCTGGTAAAGGAAGAGGATGAATATATTTCTTAGAACAGCTGAAAATGATGATAATTATAACTGAATTCCTCTGAAAATAATCAATGGGCTTACATCACACTTGCGACAAAAACTTGGCTTTACAAAATCTTTTTGTACTTTTGATCTGTGAAAGGAACTGCAGGTGATACTCAGGTCATATTCATATCAAAATACCCAATTTCAGATAGAAACCAACTACTTAAAATAATAAATAATTTAAACTGCTGATATTATCATTTCCATAAAAGATATGGATGCAAAAGGAGATGACAGCAAAGAGCCAAGGTCAAAAATAAAATTCTTAATACTATCTGACTAATAATAAAAATATTTGGTTTCCCGAGTCATTTGTCTTTCAAGTAGAAGACTCTTGTGGTAGGGGTTTTTTTTTACACAATGCACTTGGCCTTCTGCCAACAGATGAGCACTCCAGATTGATACTAATGAAAGAAATATTAATGCACCGTAGCATGTCAATTATCTTCAAAAGGTCTCCAGCAACCATTTATCACTTAAATTTCACATCTTATAGCTGGGGACCAAATTGTGTTACATGTTAGAATAGTTCTGCCAAATTTGATCCATCATTAACTTTCATTTGTTGATAATTTGAACATGATTTTTTATTTAAGTTATGCATCTTTGTCAACTTGATGGAAACGTTCCGAATTGTCGTGTTGTCATAGATGAGTGATGCTGTTTTGCAGTTGATACTCAACTGTATTCTGAAATGCCTTTAAGGGTATATCCCTCGGGAAAAGGTCCTGAGGCCGGGGACTTTATTTCTTGCATTTGGGGGGAGAGGAAAAAAGGAATTTTATGTCTTAAATTGGATTCTCAATTGCTGAATCTTGCACAGAAACTTAGTCTTGTTTTTGGTTTTTCTGTAACTTCATTGTTATGATGGCTTTCATTGCTAGGGTTACCAGGCTTCCAAGCAAAACAGAATAGTTATAAAGGGGAAAGGTAACACCAGAATAAATTTTCTTTGTCTTCTAGGTGGTTTTCTGTGGATTGGGTGACATATCTCAGGTTCAAGAAGGCAAAGAAAATCCATTGTAGAGGATGTCATGCAGTCACAGGTCTTGGCACTAAGTAACATAACATTAATTGCCTCAGACTTCAGATAAAGGCAACCCCTGGAGGGGTTTGACCAAGGAGGGTCAACACAAAAGCATCCCTCATCATAATATTGAGGGAAATCCTTTGGCTGAGGTAGTTAGACTTGTGCAGTGTGGGATGGCTGCTTCTGTTGACTAGTAAGGGGTAATGTGGTAGGCTGTGGAAATATGTCTTTCTGTGTAATCCTGGACTACTGCAAAGCTCATCAACTTCTTTTCCCTTTACAAGCCATACTTTTTCTCCTTGCCTTTTTAGAAAGCAAACACACAGCAGCTTAGACTTGTGTTATTTTTTTTAGAGCTCTAAAATAAAATTCTTGGTGGCATGCAGAATTCTGGTCAGAGGAAGCTCAGAGAAGGCTCATACATGGCAGGTTTTAATCTGTAATCTGCTCAGATACAGTTTTCAGGAGTGTGGTATGAGGCCTGTGTTGAATAAACAGAATGGCAATCAAGTAAAATGTACGTAAGCATCTAGTAGTTAATTTAACAAGCTGACACCTTCAGATGATACAAATTACAAAAAAGAAAAAGAGACAACAGAGGGTTAAACACTGATTGTAGCTGTATGAAGTGCCTTGAAAATGGAAGCAAAGCCTTAGCACTGGGAAGAAACAATTTTTTTTCCTTTTTGGAAAAGCTATGTCTGATCAGTATTCTCACCTATGTTTAAATGGACAGTGCAAATGAATTCTTCATGCAAAGCTCAGGATTGCTGTGTATGTTGTACTTGTGCCTGTGTTTGATTTTGTTTACTCTTCTGAGGATCTGTAGCAGTATAGAGGCCTTAGGTAGCCTTTCTCATCACTTGGTATAAGATCCTCTCATTATAAGTCAAGAGATCATGGTTGTAGTCATTTCTTCATTACCGAGGGTATTGGGAGGCTTTGGAATAATGTACCTCATCTAGGATATGCTTGGAGTGCAACTTAAAGACCCTCGAATCACTGTACTGAGCTCCCCAGGTTTCTGGAAAGGCTAATTAGGTTGTGAACATAAAATACCTCTGTTCTGCTTCTAGACAAAACCTGGGCAAGAAGCAGCAAAAATGAGTTGCTGCTGCACCTCATCAAATAAACCTTAGCATGCTCTGCAGGGCACTACATCCATAACCCTGTACAGTTAATTGGCAGCTTGAATAATTTGCCACATCTGGGCATAACTGACGGAGTGGCCAGCATTTTGCACCTTTGTCACGTTGTCCCAGCCGTACAGTGGCCAGTAGTTGGTTGTCACTATGTCTATGAAGCATTCCGACCCCACCACAGTGGCTCTTGGGCGCACGGTTATTTGTTGCCGCAGTGTGTAAAGTGTTGGTGTCTGTCAAAGGCCATTGTGCTGGGAGCAGAGCGGAGACAGTTGTATTTCTCGAGTATCATGCTAAACAACGTCCTGACTGCGTGGTTTTATGGTGGTATCTCTTTAGTGAACCGTGGTACTTCACGGGGGAGTTCTTTTCTGCTCCCCTTAGCTTTTAAAGCAGAGGGGCAGTGATATTATGGCTGGCTGTGCTTAGAGAGAGTGCTGCTGAGATGCAGGCTCAGTCATGGTGCTGTCACAAATGCATAAATGTCTACACTACTGGTGTTAATATCCCTGGACACTTAGCGCATCTGTTCCTAATTTTATGTTGCTTTAAAAGCACTGTGATTCATTAGTGGTACAAGAAAACCACCCCAAGTAGTATCTCAGTTTGCTTGCTTTGCAGCAAGTTGAGTAGTGCTCTGACAACAGGTGTATGAACAGCTCTTTTTATCTAACACTAGCATAAAGATTTCTGATATATGTATATTTTTCTTAGTAAATAGTAAGAAAAGCTTTCAAGTTTTCTTAATAGTTTGTTATTTTCTGGGTTGTGTCTAAATGATTCTAAAGCCTATCTTAAAGTTTTTGTATTTTATACATATTTTGTACATCTTTTGGTATCTCTTGAGATTTAGAGTTTATTACTTCTTAATCTTAGTATCTCATCTACTTAATCACCTCATTTCATCTACTTAATAGCATTTAGACTTGAGCTTCATGTTTAGGTTTGTCAGAAAAACAAATGTGTGGCTCATCAAAAAAACAGCAAACCAACTCTGGTAAAAATATTTCTCCCCCTTCTTTGCAAGGACTTTTGAAAAATATAAACAACAGACAGTGTGCACGTATTGCAGGACTCTGTAAATAGCCCGAGGCACTATTTTGGTATTGAGAATGGAGATGCTCCTTTAGTTCATATATGTCTCTGAAACAGGGAGGATTTGAGTCTTGCATTCACTGTTTAAGGAAGGAACTTTAGGATCTTTTCTAATGATGATGCACAGATTTCATTTGAAGTAACTAGGGAAAATTTTGGTGAAGCTTATTTACATACTAGCAAAAAACCATATGATCCTAACATGAAAAACTCCATAGTAGGAGTGAGACTCCTTTATATTAACAAGCCACTTAGCTCATCAGGATTAAGTGATATGACTCAGTCGCCTCCATTCTTGCTGTGCCATGGAAACCAGCTGGATACAGAAAATTGTGTTTTTGGAGGACAAGTCATAGTCAGTCACTTTAGCAGTGAGGTGTAAGGGAATTGTTGTGGAATTTATTTTACTCAAAACATTCTGTAAAAAGGGATAATTTACATTTCAGTTGTTACAGACATTCTGCTTATTGGTAACCTAAATTAAATTTTGCAATGGAGTCGATCCTTGGGGAAAACAGGAGTTACAACAAACATCATTACACCAAACTATTGTTTCCTGTACTCCATGGAGGTTATGTTTTCTCACCTTACACACACAGTTCACGTAAGTTGTTTACCAACTCAGAGTGCCAGTTCTGACTTTGGAGGTTTTAAGAAAAAAGAAATTTAAATGCCAAGGATCTTTGTTATCAGCTTATTACACTGTTAAATTTGATCCAGCAATGGGGTCCCAGACTGAGAGTGTGTCTTGACCTTTTCCACTGAACGGCAAATAACCTGGGTGGCATCTGAAATACATGGCTGGATTTTGTAATGCCACGCGGTCCAGGCTGGTCTGGTCAGAATTATGCCTCTACAGCTCTGCTCAGTCGAGGATGGCCAGGGACTGAATTCACCCATGTTTCTGGCTCCGCAGCATGAGCAGATTGCTGGCAGGCTGATGCTCTGTCTCTGTGCCCACCTTAGGTTAGAGAAATTTGACTGCTGGAGCTGCATAGCAGTGAGCAGGCTCTGACCACCTTTGGGTGCCCGTGACCAGGGTGGCCTCAGTGCACAGTCCTGGGGGAAGGTTTTCCTGCGGGCTCTGGGCACAGCCCTGTGTGCTCGCTTCCCCTTAGTCCCCAAGCTGTGCGATCCCGCAGGACAGGAGCGTGTTGGGCAGCACACTGTTGCTCTGTCCTCTCTCCAGGCTGCTCTGTCCTCTCTCTGGGAGCCTGTTGCTTCTCCTAGGTCGACGTGAATCAGAAATAGAATCCAGCTCCATGATCGTTAATCCCAAACCAGGCGCTCCTTCATCATCCAGCAGCCCAAGTGTGATCTGGAGCAGCGCTGTCAAATTAGTCAGGCAGCGCAGCGTGAAATCCGTGCTGGCTCCGTGCCTGATGCTGGAAGACAGATGTTACCTGATCCATAGGGGTGATTGGAACGGTGCAGGCGGATAATACCTGAGCCAACATAAAGCTTGACAATAGAAAATTAACTTTTCAGCATTTGTTCATCAGATTTGAACTGTCAGGGTGAGTTAATACTGATGCAGTGCTTGGGTGTTTCTTTAGAAGCCCTCGGGGTAACTCTGCCGTAGTGTCAAACTACAGCCTAACTCTGATTTCAGCAGCTGTTTATGTAAAGCAGGTGGTGAAACTTTGAAAGAAAATGAGTAGTTAAATGTCCACGACTGCTTTTGAAACCTTACCATGAGAGAGGTTTGCACGCACTGAGCTCTGTAGCTCTTCCTAAGCAGCAATTGGACCCAGCTCATCTTAATTTTAGATTTAAAGTAGATAGTCTGAGCCTGGCTACCAATGTGCCGCCTGTATGCAATGCCATTAAATGAAACCAACTGCAGATGAAGCACAACTAGGCACGTTGCCAAATACTTTACTTTTCTTTCTTAGCTTAAATTTTCTAGGAAATTTTACTATTATTCTGAGCTTGTTCTTATTTCTTTCTTTTTCCTTCACATTGTCAGCAACAGGATTTGCCATTTCAAGGGCAGTGTTTGTAGTCTGGCAATGTGTTAGATATGTTCATAAAAGAAAGGAATGCTTGGAAATATGGCTTTCCACCAAAAGAAAAAATAGCAGAAGTGCATATTATACGGACTTTTGTGAGGGAAAATCTGGTTGTAAATTGGTGCAAATTATATGCACAATTTTAAGAGCTGTTTAATAGTTTTCAGCTAGTTAATACTGTCACTTCCAAATCCTGATCAGCTGCAATGAAGCATCTTTTCAACAGATGATAATTTTACAGTCTGCAGAAGAAATTGCTAGAAAGTCTTTCTGTGCGATAGACATCCATAGCAGGAGCTCACTGGTGCAGGTAATTTTTGTAAAATTTAAGGTTTAATCTTTACAAAAGTAGTTCATTTTTCTAGGTTGAAACTACAGTGACTATCAGAACATTGTCTTAAGGACATAAATTGGTCTTAAAGGATGAGTTGAGGAAGGACTCCTTTTCACTACTATTCACTACTATTGTAAGGTTGTAACCATTAAGGGGAGACTTCTTGCTTTAACGTAACTGGCATTATGCTCTTGGAGACAGGCTATTGTTAACTTTTTTTCTCATATGACTTACAGTACTTTGCAGTTACCAGACGTTACAGCAGTAGAATATATTATTTGAGATTCTTTTAAAATATAATCTATAGGCGTGCTGAACAGCATGCGGACAGATGACTTTTTAAAAGTTTTTTTTCAAGCCACCAATGCTTTCTGTTTAAAATGATCTGGTTCAGAAAAGGAGATGCAGCTTTCACAAGGTATAGGGGTTTTGATATATTCATGTAGAATCTAATGGGACTTATTCTGATGCATCACAATGGACTGTATAAGTGATCACATTCACGTAACAGCAGATATTCATATAACACTGACTGAGTCTGTAGAGAAGGAAAGAAAAAAGAATCAGACCAGCCAATTTCTGGTTTGTGGGAAGAATTTTATCCTAACTGCAACTGCCAGTCTTATTCTTTCACACTGAGACATTCTTAAAAGCAGAAATTCATCAGTGTAATGAACATAGTCATCCTTGTGGGGGCGAGAATTAGATGCTGAAATGAAGTGTCTGGGTTTTTAAAATAAAAAAATAAAAAAAATAGCCCATGACACCTGTGATATTTACAGAAGCATGACAGAAACAACCTCACAGCTTATCCAATTACACTTTAATGCTATAAATAGATTTGAAATATTGGGTGCTTCCAAGGTGCTACAGGCAGGTAGGAGATCATTTACAAAATTCTTGTATGTGTGTTATAAAAGAAGTCTTAGTTGAGCATCAATTAAATGGCACTCTTCTTTATTACATTAAAATTCAGTCACGTTTGAAGAATTGACTCCTGCAGGAATATCAGAATTAAAAAATAGACTAATAAAAAACCCCTTGTTGCAATGCATTTTTTTCTTTAATTCTAAATTGCAGCTGATCAATGACGTTTGCTAGTCCATGGTATGAATGGAATAAAAGTTGGCTTGGAACGAATTGCTGCTGTCTAGGTCAACAACACAGTTGTCCTTTAGAAAACGAGCTTTAGGAGTCGAGCCCTAATTTGATGAATACTTGGTATGTGCCTGGGTGCTTTGCTGAATCATGGTTTCTGTGCTGGAAGTACAGGGTTAGGTCTTCTTAATTTGAATCCCCTTTGGGCTGTTGCAGAGTTTTGGCTGGATGGGATTCTGATTCTTGGAATCCTGCACACTTAGACTGAGCCTTTTTTGTTGAGGGAACATCTCGTGCAGTAGGGAACTATGTGAACTTGCCTGTCCCTTCTGAGGCACAACTAATATATTAAACTCCTTTCGTTAAATAGGAGCCTGTGTTTCCGTGCTTCCTAAAGGTCATGATTTCAGTCCTCTTTGAGCACCCTGCACAGGGTGGTAGGGAAGGGTCATTTTCAGTTTGTGATGAGGATTTGAGAAAGTCACCATTCAGGCTTGGAAAATGTTGCTCATGCAGCTGAACAAGTCCACGCTTGTTGCAGTGAGCTGTGGCCACTTGCTGCAGCTGCGTTGCTTTTCTTAGTTGTGGCGGGGTTTTTTTTGTTTTGGTTTTTTTTTTTTTTTTCCTTAGGCTGTGGGTGCTTTTGCTTGGAAAGGTTCTGAGGTCTTCTCTGTATATTTGTGTGCAGTTTAACAATAAAAATACTTTGTCAGTGACTTTTGTTTTTTTTGATTAGCAGTGTTAATTAAGACAGTGATTCATGACATTTTTGGCCATTAGCCTCCATTGTGGTTTTCACAATACACCATTATTTTCTTTCTTCTTCATAGCGGGCTACTAGCCCAGACCCTTTCCAATTCTGCTGCAGTAGCAGGATGGATTTAACAGAAATCTCTCTGGGCTCAGAAGGAAGAGTGACTCACCTAGTCTTCCTCATCCACTCATGTACATCTTAATAAAAAGAAGTTTGTTTAATCATTTTGTTATGAATGTAGGGTATAGATTCAGCCTCATCTTTGCTGTCTGTTAAATATTTAATTTAAGCTAATGTGTTCCAAAGAGTTAATGTTACCTTAAAGTCAAGTGAGCGCTCAGGGCAGATCCTGCTCACTCATCCTGCTGTAGCAGCCCTGCTGCCCGGCCTGGCTGCTCCACCTCATTGCGGTAGGAGATGTGAAAGACAAGCTTTGCAGCTATAGCCCTGGTCGCTCTGGGAAACGAGGCACCCTAGCTAAAAATAGCCTCCTCTAAGTTAGCAGCTTTGCTTGTGAATACACAGGCATGAGAAACTGATTTGAGTAATAAGAGGTTCCCGTAGTAGACTGGGAACCAGGGCTATCTGGGAAGAGACAGACAGGAAAAAGATAGATGACAAAAAAGTCATGGTTTTAATCCTAGCATTGCTAGTCTATGGAGTGCTTGTTGTTGCATCCTTTAATTTTGCTAACCACTGTGTATTTCCGTAAGATCTCAGTCAAGGTCAGAATTTCATCCCACTAAATGCTTTACGCATGTCTGAGAGAAAGTGTTTGCCTCAAAGACCATAAAGTTTTAGCAAGCCAAGGACTATGTGAGGAAAACAAAGAATTATTGTATCTGTACTCTGCTCATGGGGAGTTAAGGTGAAGGAGACTTCTTAAGAGGTTGAAAATTTACCATCAGAGGAACTCGATCTGAATTTTCTCTGTTCAGGATGTGAGCCTCCAGACCAGTTCCCCTCTTCTCTGTATTCCCTTTGACTTGGCTTCTTCTCCCTTCCTCTGCAAAGCTTTCTGTAACCCCCTTTCTTTTCACTTGTGCAGCTGAACTGAACTCATCCTGCTGCTGGGGGGTATTCCTCTGCTGTGGGGTGAAGCTGTACTTGTCAGTGGTTTATGAGCCGGTGGAATCAGCTCATTTTGTCAGCTATAGGGGATTTTCAGCTAGATCATGTGTGGTACAAGAAGGAGAATAAAGATGGGGGTTGGGAAATGCAATAGATGAAGGCTTAAGTGGTCAGAATTTAAATCTTAAATTGCCAATTGCATGGCTGGCTAGAAAAAGGAAATGTGGGAAGAAAAAGAAGGCAGTAAACACGATGATTAAGTGGATCTTACTCAGAGTAAATTATAGCATTCCTGAATGAAAGTCTTCTCTTTAACAGAGAAATCATTAAATGTTAAACTCACACTATTATTTGTGTTTCATTGGGTAGACTTGCATGTGCAGAAATATCCATTTTAATTAGCGTTGAAAAGAAGTCTCGTGTACAGAGCACTGCCTGGTAGGTATTTTTATACTCTCTCTCAGTGAACTCATTTTATATGATGATGATTTCCTCTAATTTTTAATTAACATGTCTAAGTTAGAGTTGGGGAAAATGATCAGTGTTTCATTAACGGCCTCACACTTCAAGATCTATGCAAACCTAATTGATATGGTTGCTACAGGGTACTTTGTCAAAAAGAGCTGTCCTGCCACTACCTTTCTCCCCTTGCTTTTCAGTGATATGAATTTGAGTGAAAGGCATACTGCAACAGCATATAGTTTTACCTCTAAAATGACAGCATGTGATGTGGCGTTATATTTCAATGCAATGTTTCATCCAGAGTATTTCAAAACATTTTATAGACTGGGTATTAGAAGATCACTTGCTTATCACTGGTATATAGTGCCCCCCCTTTGCAAAGAGTGTATATAGCAGTGCTTAGGAAAAGAAGTGAGAATATTTCTTGCTCCTTCTCAGGGGAAAATTATTGGCTTAACTCTAAGCATTACAATTAAAAATATACTTGCTAGTCTATAATAAATACCCCTAAATTAATAATGTTTAATATCACAAATTATTAAAGCCTCTTGTTGATATTTGTTGATTTATTTAACCATATATACAAATGAACTATAGTATCTTACTGGAAGAAGTGGTTGAGATGTGTGAAGGCAGGATGGTCTAGTGGGAAAGGGGGTGTAATTAAGAGGCCTCGGCTGTCATCCCAGCTCCGCCACGAACCTGCTTAATGACTGGGACCAAATCACTGGGTACAACTATTGATGTACTAAAAGTCATTTTTGGGGAGGACTGTTATTATTCATACTCATTATTGAGTGAGTATATCCATACTAAATGTTTTTCAAGGGGTTTAGGTTAAGCTATACAGTTTCTGTTGCTATACTGTAATAATGAGAAAGGATAAGAAAAAAGCAAAGGTAAAAAAGAACTGAAACCAAGCAATATACTCAGTACTCTGTCCACGAATTATGCCATGAAACTGGGTTACAGATTGTAAAGTCTGAGTAGAAATGCTATCTCTGAACTTGCATTATCTCAGGAAAAACAAGACTTTTTACTGTCTGCTTATCACAGTGGAAAGAGCTAACTGCAATAGCGGTAGTACAGTTGATACGTTATAAATTATTCAAATATGCTTTTATGAAGCCGTTATTAAAAGGAGAATAAAAACTTTGTTTTCTTTACAAAGTGGTGAAAGTGGTTATGGTAATAGAATATACTTGGTTTATTCTAAAGTTTTGGACTTAGAAATTTGATCAAGAATTCTTTTGTCTTAAACTATGATATTCACATGAGATATTAAGGCACATGAGATTAATTTAAAAGCAGTTCATGTGACAGAATTGCAGAATAATTGAGGTTGGAAGGGGCGTCTGGAGGTCATCTGGTCCAGCTTCCTGCTCAAAGTAAGGCTTATATCAAAAGTGAGATGAAGTTGTTAAGGGCTTGGTCCAGGCACGTTTTGAGATCTCCAAGGATAGAGATTCCTCAGCCTCGCTGGGCGACCGGTCCTAGTACTTAACTACTCTCATGGTAAAAATATTTTTCCTTTTATATCCCACTGGAATTTACCCTCTAGCTTGTGGTTTTTCGTCTCTTGTTCAAAGAGCCTGTCTCTTTTGTTTTCTTTAGGTAGTGGAAGATGCTGCCTTTGTCTTTTCTTCTTCACTATACAAATGGAGCTCCCTTACTTTTCCTTGTCTGTCATGTGCTTCAGCTCTCTAACCATTATCCTTTTCTGGACTCATGCCAGTCTGTCAATCTTTGTTGCAGCAGGATCCCCAAAATGGACACAATACTCTAGGGAGCTGCTGAATGATAAAATATCAATGGTAGGATCCCCACAGCTACCTGGATGTAAGGGGACTTGGTTTATATGCCAAACTTGCCATGAGAAGCTGAATGCGACCTGGAAGGATGAGTTACATAAATCTTTGCCTTTGCACTTTTTATTACAGTTCTGAGAAAAAAGGGATAGGAGAGAAACACAGTTTGAAAGGAGAGGAGGGTAGAGAGTGCTTGGTTATAATGGTGATATTAAGTACAAATTCTAAAGCTTCATCTTCCTGGAGAGGTGATGAAGAAGCGAGTTATGGAGAGGTGAGTGAGAGTATGTCTTTTGATTGGAGCAAGCACGCTGCAAGCCCTCAAGCTAACTGAAACACTGGAGCCGCTTTAGTGCTAAGCATGATGTAATGCAATGAACAATTTTCTTTTTTAACTGTTTCCAATTCTGCAATTAGGAATGTAACCCGTTGCGTTATGAGAATAAAATTTATTTTTCCTGGTAGGCTTTTTAGTGTTGGGTAAATATGACAGTCGGAACACATGGTGTTTCCTTAAAAGCTGTGAATTCAAATGATGGCTTAGTGTTGAAAAAAGGATTTAGGGTGTTTACAGTCAAAGGCAGGTCTGTCAGCTACAGAAGTCAGAGTGTGTTTTCCACCAGCTAGAATGGTCCATTTGGGACAAGTGCCAGGGGAAAAAAAAAAAAAAAAGACCCTCATGGAAGCACTGGGGACTTAATGCACGATTTTGTGAAAACTCGTTACTTTAGTTTCTAGGCTTTAGTTCTGAATCCAGTGCTAGTCAATATTTTTCTATTTTCAATCACTGATATGGACACTGACATGAATTTTGCTGTTAAGTTTGTAGATGGCACGAAAATTGCTAAAATAATGAAGGTGGTTGCAAAGATAATCTGAAATAGCTGATTAGATGACAAAGTTCCAGCAAAATTAATTTTAATAGAGCCAGATGAAGAGCTGTAAATCAGGAAGTAACAAAAATGAATGTGAGACTGTCAGGGCAGAAGGCTGCTTTGGGAAGCAGCAACGTAGAAGTCAATGTAAGGCTATTGAGGGGGTAGCTTGCTCAACATGTGCTTAAACTGAATTGGTATGGCAAAGAGGGCTCATGAGGTTTGTTCTTGTTGCTGAAATTCCTATCTGTATTTGTGAACTGAACTTGGAAGATTGTTCTCTCTCTTTTTTTTTTTCCTTTTTTTTTTTTTNTCCTTGTCTCCAGCTGCAGACTTTTTCTTGACAAGCTTACTCATTCTTCTGCAGAAAATCAGTTGGATTCTACTGGCAATTAGCCCAGGGAAGCAGAGACTAGTTCGAATAATTATTGCTGGAGGTGTAGGTGTAGGTCTACAAAGCCTAAGGCTAAACAAGAGGAGACAGATTGAAACAGCTCTTTGGAGTCTGAGAGATTAATAATGTCTGGGCTTGGAAAGTTCTTGGATTCTTGAGGAGAACCTGGTGGCGTGGATGAAAAAATGCTGATTATTTTTGTATGTATCTGCATTCATTTAATCCTCCCTCTGCATGCCCTAATTTTATTAGGCGTGTTTCCCAAGTGATCTTTCCCTTTTAGGGAAAGAAGAACAAAATCTTTAACAGAGCTCTCCAACAGCAGCACTATTCTGGCTTATTCCAGAATCACTATTCATGGAAACCTGTGATGAGGCTCCTGTAAGCTGTTTGTGGGCTGTCCATAAAGGGTATATCAAGTACAAGCCAGAAAATTTGCTTCAGGTAGCTGCTGCTGTTCAGATCTGGTGCCCTCACCTCAGAAGTGCCCTCAATTCTAGAGGACATACTCTGAAGATAAGGGATGAGGGGTGGGGAGAGGATCCACAAAAAATGATCCAGATGCTGGAAAATAAGCTTTATGAGGTGAATTGTAGTCATTAATCTTATCAAAGAGGAAAGGTCAAGAGGTAATGTGATTGCTGTGTGTAAGTACTTATATATGGAGAATATATTTGTCAGCAGGGGCCTTTTAATCTCCTGTACAAGGACATGACAAGATCCCATAGCTAAAGATCGAAGGTAGACAAATTCAGTCTAGAAATAAGTCATCATCACCTGGCTGTCTGCATAAATAAATACTGGAACTCTTTACTAGAGGAACATGTAGAAGCTGTATTTTTTTGAAATGTAGGTAGCTGTATTTTGAGCGATGTGCTTTAAACATGAGTTACATGTATTTGTGTCTGGAAGGGAAGGATGACAGGGAGCTGAACAGGAAGGACCACGTGACCCTTCTAGCCTTGGGCTTTGCATCTGAGATGCCTTCAGTTCATTCCTTTCATTGGAGGGCCACTTGAGCGTTGTCGTTTCAGTGGTCATAATGGCTGGAAATCTCAAGCAAGCGAGATGACAATTATCTGACACCTCAGAGTATCAATCTGCAGGAGGTCAGGAGAGATCCCTTTTTCCTCCTGAACATGTGCTTGGCTCTACTTGCAGTAGAGCACCCCCCAACAAGAGTATGCTCCTTTAGGGATTTGAGGAGAGCCACAGCCTGGAATGAAACAGTGCCTGAGATAATGGATGCAAAGAACATAGATGTTTGGCTTACCGCTTCTTTATAAAGAGAGCATTTCTTAGGAAATATGATTGTGGTTTATGCTTTACGTGGGCCATTTTCACTGCCCAGAATTGTTGCTGCCTCATTGCTCCATTGAGAGACTATCTTCTCCTTACTCCTGTGTCACAGGCAAACAGTCTTGACTGTGGGAATTTTGTCCCTGTCCCCCCTTCCCAATATAAAAGCAAAATATCAGATTAATCATTTAGAATAAATCAGGATATCATGCCTGTTTCTGATGCATAAACCTTCAGGAACAATCATAGGATCTTACACAAAATACAAATAATGTTAGAGTAAGTTAGACTACAGGTACATCTTAGGAGCTAGAAGCTACATTTTAGTGACTCTAAAAGCTACACTACAAAATGCCTTACAAGCTGTCTGAGATGGCTACGTACAGCAGTCATTCACTTTACAGTAAAAAGGAAAACTGTTGGGAAGCAAAATGTTTTATTTTTGGAAAAAATATGCATTCTTGTTACTTTTTTGTTGTTTTCTTCAATTTCTTTTTAGTTCAGGAAGGAATTACCTTTTTTACCGCCCTAGTAAACATTTCCCTTGTAGCCTTTATCCACTTGGATTCATTATGAATTTAGGCAGAAAACATTTAGCTTTCGTGATCATTATCTGCCATTACCTGCTATGAGGACTGTTATACTTTACTGTATTGAACATTACTGGAATTAAGGTTGCAGTGGCAATTTCTTTAAGAAATATCTATTTCCATGGATTTGCAGCTCAATTCTAAGCATTCTGGATAGGAAACATTTAGCTACAGGCGGTTATTTAATTTTTTATTTCTGTACTTTTCCTTTGGTGTGGAAAATAAAATTTTAAACAGCATCATCTTCTGAAACTATAAAATAAACAGATTGTCTTGGAGGCTTACTGATTATTCCCGTCCCCCCCTCTTTTTACTTTTGTCCATCCCCCTACCGGTCTTGCAGCTGAAGTGGGATGGACCCTTTTCTCTAGTCTGTCAGTGTGAAATAACCACGAGAGTCACTGCAAAGCTGAATGGTAATTAATAATTAAAGACAGATCCGGAGGAATGTATCTATAATGCATTGATTTGTGGGGGGAGGAGTATGTAAGTTGCTGCTTTTTTTATTATTTTTTTTTTTTTAAGAAAAGAAAGACTTAGCAGCTAGTCTTGATTTTAGACATAAATCCATTTTACAAACTTCAATCTAAGCTTCTTATTAGTCATAGCACTGCTCCTGGGTATGGTGAGTTAGATATTCAGTTTGCAGATCTCTCAGTCCTTGTTCATATCAGCCAGTCTTGCACAGCCACAGCCTGCTAGTATTCTTTGCTCTGAGAAAATAAAAAAAATTAAAANGGGCAACTCTAGGTACCAGGATACTAAAACCAAAACAAAGACTTGCCTGAGCTGTGATCAGAGACCCTGCACGTTTCCCTAAGCTATTTCTCTTAAGGCACTAAGGAGTAAATATTTCTTAGGGACTGACAGTTCTTCAAATAGCTTAACCCGCTGAGAAAATGGACACTGCTCGAGTTGGATGAGAACCAAAGAACTGAACTGATGTGTGTGAGCATCTTTTTTCCTCTTCCTGGTTGATGCATTTCTCTGGTAGCACGTTTACTGCCTTTTTATTTTATTCATGGGGAATTCACATTATTTCCAGGTATCCGATGATTCCTATTTTTTCAGTGTAGTCCTCTATGTCCTTTACATCCATACTCTGGACTACTTCTTTCTTTTGTTCAAATTTTTTTTTATCATCGTCTTCTTGTGCCTTAGTTAATTAGTGCAATGAATTAAGAGCAATATATGTTATGTCTCCTCCCTGAGAAATGGACTTCAGGCTGGTTATGTTGTGACTTGGAGAAGGGAGACGGAAGCTAAAAAAAAAAAATATCACTTCAGGTAAATTGGTGTCTATTTGTTGTCACAGAGATTAAAGGATGCTTTTACCTTCTGCAGACCAGGCAATATGGAGGGGACTTGATTTCTTTCCCTAGTGATAGGGAATCAATGCCCTTGAAATTGCACAGGTGCCTGTGGGCAGCTCCCTGAGCTGGGTGGTTTGTGTGAATATAGGTAGGAAATCTCTGGACTGAGTTAACGTCTCCCAGCACTGAACTTTAACATTTATAATTTCTTTCTTCATATAGTGTTAATAACGATGCTGTATTAATTAACTAATACTGTGATGTGTTATGCTTGCTCATTTTAAGTCTCTGAAAGAAAGCCTGAGCCATTTTGATCTGTATTTTTCTGATACTGCACAAGAGTTTTCACTGGGATACCATTCGCACATTTGACTGTTGAAAGTCATATTTTAGCTGAAATAAGCTTTTGTTTCCTTATTTTTGACACTGGTCTTCCTGAAAAAATGTCACTGTTTTCCCATTGGGAAAAAGAGAGTTCATTGAAGAATTGGCAGGGAAAACAGAAGAAATTTTTTTTCCCCCTAAACCTTGATCAGCTTTTGACATGCTCCTGTCTTCAGGATGTGGCTGAGTAATCTTGAGTGGATGTTTTATTCATTTTATTGTGTCTACAAAATAAACTTCTACAAGCTATTTCTTGGCCTGGATTGAAAGCATCTTTTCCCTTCTGCTTGCTGTTGAAAAATACAGGCCTACTGCCCTAAAAAGGTAATGGGATTGGGAGAGGTTGGAACACTCTTTCTGTGCTGATGAAAAGATATTTTGTGTTCCAAAGTGGGGAAATTAAAGGAGTTGAATGTTGATTTAGATATACGGCTGATGTATTTTTCCTGTGGCCTTTAGTGTTGTAAAAAAACCAAATATAAATAGGTAATCATGGATTGACATAATAGATCTGAGGTCATTTCCAGGAGTCTACCTCTGCTCGCTTTCTCCTCTGTGTTGTGAGTGAACTTTTACTTTAAGAAATGTCTGTTTAGAGAGATCTTCAGAAGTGTAACTTCCCACTATAGGATAACAAAGCTTGCATTATTAACTATAATATAATTAAGTATAATATAATAAAGCTGTTCTCTTTGAGTAGTCTCGTGTCCCTTATAACTTGACATTTAAAGTCATAAATTTGTACAGCTACGTGCATTTAGTGGAAATTGCAGCGTGGCTGTTTCTCCTGTGCCAGAATCTATAAGACTTTTGCAAATACTGGTTTTATCAAAAATGGATATTTCCCTCCATGAAAGGCATTTCAAGATCTGATTTACTTTTAATATGTTTACCATGGGCTTAATCCAGATTCCCATTGGTTTAAATAGACTTTGGATCAGACTCAAAAGAAATGCATGCGTATGGAAGGGTGGGGAGGGAGCAAGAAAAACTTCCGTTTGCTAACAACATCGAGCTGAAAAATTGCCACTGGGTTTGGGCTATATCCTCTGCACTCTGGTTATTAGTGCCTTTCTGTCATGGCATCAGTTAAACCCCAAACTCAAGAAAAACAATTTGCAAGAATTAAAAGTTTCAGATTTTTTTCTTTTTCTTATGCTTTATCCCAAAACAAAGACTATTGACTTGTAAACAGAGAAGGCTATGCTGTAAGTTTCAGAAATAGAATATAAATAAAGACAGGCATTTACAATACAAATATAGAACAAACTCATTAGAAAAAAAGATTAGAAAACAAATAGCCGTTCCAGAGAGATGCTCAATATAATGAAGGACAACAGTAAATGTTATGCACGCTGTACAGAAGTTTTAACTGTTTAGTAGTATTAAGTTCTATAATAAAGTACCCTGGTATTAAACACATAGTCATACATGCCATTTTAAAGAAATTAAATGTGGTTTTTTGGTAGTTACAAAAACTAGTCTGCTGCACCTTCTGAGATGATATATATTTGCATAATTTTCTTCTAACTCTTTCCTTAGATTTCCATTTATTCTGTGGTGGAAAGGCAGATAAGGGGAAAAATGAATTTTTCCCATATTGAAAATGTTGACTTTTTGGCACAGTTTGTGGTATAGAAGTACATAACTGTACTTCAGACCTCCTAGCTCTGCCAAGTGCTGATACATTGCTGAAGTTAGGGGTACCAGTGTTAGGGTTGAGTGGTCTTGAATGAATGCAAGACTTGGGTCTGGGAGCATCATGTATTGGAAAAGAAGATGCTTAAGGTTAGTGGCACACAGAATTTATATGGTGTCTGTTGATCCTGCTTCTCGATTTGTCCTCTTTTTGTATGTTTGTTTTCCAGTCTGCGTGGATTTCTTCCACAACTCATTTAAGCCCGGACTAATCCAGTCTTTCTGAGAGGGTCAAGCTGGAAGTGTAGGTCCTTAGCGTGATAAATCAATAGGGGAAAAAAAAGTATTTCCAAAGGACTATTCAGCTCTAGATTGGCAAAACTGATCTCCAGAGGTATCTGTCTTTGTCCCTTGGGGCTGATATATCCTAAAGTTTGGTGGGATAAATCAGAATGATACATCTCTGCCTCTATATCCCAACTGTAAAATAGACGGTACTACTACCTTATGTTAAGGGGATGTGAGAAGTCTGAAATTACTGCATTTCTACAAAAAAGAGCCATGAGAAGGTGTAAGTGTTAAAGTTAACTGTTCAGAAGTGTTCTAGTGATGAATTAAAAATATTTTCCTTCCAAGTCTTGTGCTGCTTAGCTGTTGTACCTATCCTTATATCTATGAAGACAGAAAAGAGTAGTTATCGTAACATGAAGAAAGAACTTCTTAACGTACTTCTAAAACAATCTGGGCTTACAGACTGGGGAGAGACCAAGCATGAAAAACATCAGTCTCTAAGGGGGAGAATTTCACATTAAGAGCTTGTTACTGAAACTGCTTTGCAGCCCTAGCTACAGCCTGTTAAATGCTGACATACAAAAACTGTCTCCGAAGAATCTGTCGAATGCCTAAGTCTTTGCTGGAGTAAAATAAAGAAATATAGACCTCATTTATCAGGGCTTGCAATCTTTTCCTTCTTGTATCTACTTGATCTGAAGGTCATTTAAAATGTATTAGAGGTTTAAGATTGGAATGCAAGGCTAATTTGAAACCTGGCTCTAAGATGACCGATTGTGTTAATATTCTTCATACTGGTTAAACTAAAGCGTAGTGCCGTGTGATGGGACGGCATTAGCTAGGGATCCAAAAGGATGTGGCATTGCCTGGTGAAATAGCGGCTTCTTTTCACAGATAATGCTGTATAATTCCACTTAGCTTTAATGGCCCCATGGCTCTTCAAGTAATGAACACCTAGGGCAGAGGCTGGGTAAGGAAATGCAAAAAGCTGGCAAAAACTCAGTGCTCGCAGATTGGAAACCTCCTGGTTTGGCTTTGGACTGAAAGCGGAGAACTCTCCAGCACTCCCCCGGCCCTTTCCAATGTTTTCTCTGACATATTTGGCCCCTAACCAATTTTCCCAACTGCTCCCAAGCCCTTTCTAATAGTCTCCTAACCCAGTTGGATGTTCCCTCTGCTCCTTTACGCCCTTTCCATTGGCACGGATATGAAGTTCTGCTGCTTCAGGGATAATGCTGAAGATAAATGTGTTTTCATCCTTTTTCCTCTCAAAGGGGCTCATTCCCAGTATTTTACAGTAGCTGAACTCTGTTAATGTCGTTTGAGGTGCCCCAAATTTATTCTGAATGTGGCCACAGGGAGCAGACGGGCTTGGCATTTGCATGGGAATGGTCCCCTTTCACGCCATACTGGCGGCAGTGTGTTGGTACTTCTGCTGAAATTAATTACTTTAGCAAGGTAAGTAGGGATGAAACAGTTAACATGAAAGACGGATGTAGAGAGACCAAATTCCACCCAGTAAAAGGACAGCGTGGGGGGGGCATTGGGCCCAGTCTGTCCTTGTGTGGGGGCACTAGAGGACTTTTTTTAGTCAGCACTTGAAGTAACAGACCCAGATCTGTTTCTGTTTTGTGTTATTCCTGTTTCACTAGGCAACCCTCGACTTCCCCACACACCCCACCCCCCTGTTTTTGTGTCATTGTCCAGGCCTGGTTTTGTCTTTGGAATAAGGGGTGTTAAAGTACCCCTGAGCATCTTAATGCTATTCAGTGCACCACATCACAAAAGGATAAAAACAAGTTTTGCATCTGCCTCTGCTATGTCTCAGGTCTTCTGACTAAAATATTAATCAGCATCACTCTGTCATTATAATATAACTGCCTTGACCTTTAGCATGTTTGTCCTGGCAGTACGCCTTTCAGGTAGGAGTGTGCTGTTGTCCTCTTCTGTAGATCATGTGGCCATGTTTATCTTTCTCAATTATAAAGAACAAATTCAGGTACCTACAATATTCAGGAAATATAAAGTCCAACCCTTATTCATGATAAGAAGGATATTAAACATTGTGACTCTTTGGCTGATCTTCATGCAGCATCAAAGTCCTTGCTCCCATATGCAGTCTTATAAAGCCTCTTTATGATAGGCAGTTAGGTCTTATTTGAGCACCGTAAGCCATTCTCAGAGATAATGAAATGTAATTTTTGAGGTCAGGGTAGGTTGATGCAACCTCTGATACATATGATGTTATCTGGTACAATGATATTTAATCCTGTGGTTCTGGTGAAGACAGAGCAGCTGTGAGGGAGAGTAACCAGTATGAACGTATGTGCCAACAGCCCTGCGTCAAATGAACAGTTTTCCCAGCTTGTGGTATCCTCTACAGATGTTTCCATATGTCTTGCATAATAATGTCTTTTTTGAAATAGCATAATTATTTTTAGATGGTAATTTAAAAAAAAAAAAAAAGCTCTGGCTTTGAAAAAGGATTGTGTGATGCAGATTGGAAGCTCATTTTCAATTTTTGTAATTTACTGTCGGGCAGTAACACTGCATGACAGACTAGGAATATTTCACAAACAGCACTTAAAATATGATATTTCTGTTCTGTTAGTGAATATATAACTTTGATGACCAAGGTGAATTGCCTATGCGTAGTACTGGATTCCTGAAATATCCCCAAAACAGTCAAGATGTTTTACATATGTCATCTTCGGATGTCAGCTCTGCTTCCACTTGAATTTTCATGGGAATGGAAAAGAATATTCAGACAATAGGTTTGGTTCTGCAGGAAGGATTGTTAATTCAATTTAGAATACATTATTAGAGGAGATAAGTAAAGCTAGTGTATATTTCAAAAAAATTTACAATTAGGAGTCAAGCCAGTCCAGGAAAAAAATATTCTTGCTTCATGCTTTAGAAGTTTATTCTCTTGGCATGCTTGCAGATGTGGTTTTAAGAGCTTATCAAATGCTATGTTAAATATTTAAATCTAAAATATATTCCAGTTGTGTAGAAAAAGGCAACGGCAGAGAACTGGAGTTTTTTCTGTTGGAGGTGACATTGTTTTGGGAGCTTTGAAAAAGAACAGAAAGCTTAATTGAACAAGTAGTTAAAATGTTAGATGCTGTTTCCCAGGCTGCAGATTTAATCTAGAATTTTGGGCCCTGTAATTCTGTGGTCTTCAAATTGAGTCCCCATTTGCTTGAGCGAGCTCCGCATCTGCAGCGTGCCCAGAAATATCAGAGCTGCATCTAATGATTACAGAAATGAGTAGCAACAGTAATATGCTACAGTAGCAGTAATCCAGGCTGGTTGACCAATTTTACATATGCTTTGATTTTTTGGAGACTAAACATCAAAAATTACAAACACAATAGTCTCTACTGTTGTGCTGAGGGGTTGGGCAGTACCGCCTCGAAGCCTGTGGTTATCCAAGCAGCCTACTGCCCGAGCTGCAAATTGCTGAAGGCTGGAAAAATATACTTAGGAAGCATCTTTATTTATATGCTTCCCCCATTCTTATACTTTTGTATTGTTTGTTCGTCACTGTTGGAGACAGGTTGCTGATCTAGATGGACCTGCGGTGTGAACCATTACAGCTACTTCAGCCATATGGCTATCTATCTCTCTGTCAAATATGATTGGAATCAGTCAGTGGATTTAGAGCTATAAGATAGGGATGAGCAGCCAAAAGCACATATATATATACAGTGTACGTGCAATGCCATCACATAAACGTAATTTTCTTAGGAGCTTGCACTGAAAATCTGACATCAGTTGATGTGAAGGCTTCTCTTTTTCTGAACTTGGACTGTAGGCTCCTGAAGGCAATAGATTCTTTTTGTTCTGTGTTTGTACAGTGCTAACAGAATATAATCCTGTTCTGTGCTAGATAGCAGATTAAATACATTACATATCTTAGAGTTACTCTTCTGTATAAATGTTTGCAGGGTCAATGTGTAAAGTACTGTATTTAACATGGTTTTGAATCCGGAAGCAATCACACCCACCACTTTCAAGACTATGCACTTATTCAGCTCTTGTGGATAGAAATACCTCTTAGAGAATAGGAATTGAGCCATTATTTTTGCCTTGCCTTGAATTATGAATAAATTCACTGTACGGTTATTACTAATGCTTAAGACAAGTGCACTGGTCCGGTCAGTGACTTCATACACAGTAAGTTCTCACTTCTTCCAATACAATTTAGTTGAAAGAACTATAAATCTAATTCTTTAAGTCTTTCATGTTAAGTCATGGGTTGCTTTTATGAACTATATTACCAGAGAGGAGTAGAAGCTTATACAACGAATTCTTATTAGCTTTAATAATGGTCTAAATGTCTCCTTTTTCACCTTTCATCATGACGCTGCAATGGAGTAATCCTAAACGCTCTTTTTCCGTTTACAGTTTTCCCAGTGTGATCAAATTATTATGAAGTTGTTAATAGTATTATGGCTATTAGTCCATATAATAGACCTGTGGTAATATACCTTCATATTAATAATCTCTTGGTTTTTACTTTTCTTGTGAGAGTCTTTGTTTTAAATACTGAATGTTAAAACCAATGTCGACCTCAGCATGATGACTGAAGAGCCTGCTGCTGCAAAAGTGGAAATGGCTTGAAGGATTGGAGCAGTAGGTTGTTGCCTCTAATTTGTTAGGGAGTTTTTTGATTATTAGTTGTCAAGAAAGTTTTGGAAGTACAGGGGGTGGTAGTGATGAATTAATAGGCTGTGCCGAGAACATCTTGATTTCCCTGAAATAGCTGCAGTTTACAGTGACATAGTTGTAGTTTAATAGCTGAGAAAAGGTAAGTTAGGCTGCGTTCTTGAACAAAATAGCGGCTTATGTTCCAGTCATACAGAATATTAAGTGCCTGTTCGAGTGACTCTCATAAACACTTCTCTTGATTTCAGTGGGTTCATTCACATGAATTAAATTAAGCAGAAGCTTAAAAGTTTGCAGGAACTTGAGTCTGTCTGAGCAGTATGTTTTCCTGGTAGCTCTGGCTGCCCAGAAGTATTTACAGTGTGCTCTCACCTTCTAATAAACTTGGGAAAACACAAAAACTTGCAATCATACTTGAAATTATACCTTTGAAAGTATGAGTCTTTTGCTATTAAACTTCTGAATAGATGCCAGAAAAATAATTACTTCAAATCACAAATGGCAGGGGTCAAAAAAAGCTTAATCCATAAGAATCTCCATGTGGATAGAAAAGAGAAAAATCTGTGTTCAGAAAGGTCCGTGAAATAAAGCATCATGGAGGAAGCATNCAGAAGGATCTTAGCAAATCCTTCACAGAAAAGGAAAAGAACCCCAAAGATAAAATGTAAACACCAGGGAAGGTGATTAATCTGGAATTCGTTCCTTTTTCCTTTCTCGCCCCTCTTAGGTGACATGGTGATGAAAAGAGAGGATTAAAATGAGCTTCTTTAAAGCCAAAATTTTATTAGGAAATGATTAAAAGCACATTGTGTCTCTTAAAGTGAAGGTTTGCTCTTTTTGGTCCAGCCTGGCTGCAAAGCATTTTCTGAAGAGAACAAGAGAAAAGGAGAGGGGAAAAACATAGATAATTCTAACTTTAATTATTCATGTATAATAATATCTGTGGAATTTTCCATTTGTTTTCCCTGTCTGTCATTCACTGAAAACTGAAGACAGGTCTATATCCAGAAAGGATTTGTGGGTCAGAAACTGCTACAACTCTTGTTTGGAGAACAGTCTTGAGCTGTAACTACTATAACGGTGAGAATCCACCCAGGCAGGAACTAAGTTATGGAAGCAGGAGAATGGCATGGGAGGACTAAAATTCTCTCTGTGATAGGGTTTAAAATGGTTTCACAAATCTCCTCGTAGAACAGGAAACTGGATGGAATAAGTGATGTCTAGGTAACCCTATAAATCCGTCTTTAAATAAAGAATACGGTGAGTCTAATTCTTCTCCGTTGCCTACATTTATTTTAGCTATAAAATAATAACACAAAAAAGCTAAATTTATTTTAGCTCTCCGTGACTGATGGTAGTATGAGCTGGCTAAGAATCACACCCTTGATCGTTGCTCAGTTGCTGTGATGCTTCAAACCTCTCTCTCTATCTACAGGCCACCCAAGCGCTTTCACTAGGACAGCCGCGTCTGTGAACCATTGGCTTCCATCCAGGCTGTAAAATGCTTGTAATTATGGAGTGCCATTGAAATGAAATCAGTGAAACAGCGCTCTGCTCTTACAAATGACGCACAGAATCCAGAGATCCTGAAGACCTTTATGTTTTTGTTGTGAAATGATTCCTCCTGTTCCTTGGATCTGTTTATTAATTGAGAAAAAGCACCATTCTGGTTAGCAGGATCACTATTTAGCCTGAAAAGGTGCCCAAAATCCAGAGGACAATGCTGTAAAAACTGTTAAATAGCCGACCTACATTTTTTGGACATTGGGATGAAATCCACTGGCATAGTTGAAATAGCGGTCAGCCCCCCGGCAGCCTCGTGCTTCTTAGGTTGCGACAGGAGTCTGCTAACAGTGTTTAAGAATTCAAAGATGGCTCATGATGGCTTTGTTTTCCCTACTGGGTCGTTATCCATACTTCTGAAATGCAAAATAAGGTATTTCAATTTTTGAAAGAATTTACCCGTCAGATTGGAAAATACTGACATCTGTTTCTCAGAGTGAAGACTCAGAATAAAGCCCAGCGTAAATAAAACATCTTGCTGCATATGGTTGCTCCCCAATGCAGTTTGCAATTACCTGAAAGCCACTCATTCGAAGTGTGTGGAACAATGGTAGCTTTCTGATTTGGTGTGGGCATGTCCTAGATGAACAGCAGCTACCAAGCAGTACACTGAGCCCACTCTTTATTCCTGCAAATCTTTAACATGTAGGACAGGTGCTGAGTTACAGAAATGGCTTATCTGGAAGGTACTTTGTTGATGCTTCTGTAGAGGTTAAGTTCAAAGCAGGTGGATTGAGGGTAACCCAACAGGATCGTCTGTGCGTGATAATAACCAGGTTAATTCAGGAGTGAAGCATTGGGCTTACCCTGTGGCAGAGTGTCTCCAATGCACATCACTGAAAATAATCCGAGTTTTAAAAGTTATGTTTCTACAGTGTACAGGGATGAAAAAAGTTGGCTTACTAAGTTTAGGATTCAGTCTTTGGTTCTGCATGAATGTAAGGAAACAAAGTGTAATCTCTTATATCTTTCAATATTTTCTTTTCTTTTTTTTTTTTTTTTTTCTTTCACATAATATGTTTTTTTGTTTTTTTTTTAAAAAAAACNCTCCCAGGTCAGTTTTTGTGGCCTAAGAGGAATTTCAATTGTTCAGAAAAGCACGGTCTGAAACTTTTTCTTTAATAATTGGAGCCAATAGATGCTCCCAGTAGTGAAGTTTCTTTCTTTTTCTCCTTAATTGCAAGCACCAGCAGAAAGCTCTAGTTAAGACACTGACAATAGAATAAATAGCTGACCTGATGGAGCGTGCTTGGGCTGTAGCCAGGAATCTCATCAGTAGATACTCTCTCCTTTGGGAAATGGTTCTTTCTCTTGGCTTTGTAAGTCTTGTAGTAACCTATTTAAAAGTAAAAGTTGTTTTTTTTCCCCTTGCTTTATTTTAAACCAAGCCTTTGTTGGAATTTGGCGATTTATAAAAATAAAGTGGTCTGGTAGATTGTGACTCATTTGAGAATAGGAGAGAATAATACTATTTGTGAATTATGGATTGGTTCTGCTTTTACCTATATCAAATACATCCAGGAATATGTGCTGTGAATTTATTAGGCTTAGATAACCCTGAGTGAGACTGGTATTATTGCTCAGTTCTGCAAAACGTTGTGTTATTTCCAAAGCACCATGTACATAACACCTGTGGTCTGGAGTTCTGTTCTCTCACAAGCTCCAGCGTACAGAGACTGTGGCATAAATGTATCATCAGCATATTAATTATCTGAATAATCAAAGTGAATGCCTACAGTTGCTGTTTGCTGGAGATTTCATCTGGTGGTCAGGAGCGGAGAAGTGCCAGCTAAATAACAGCATGCTTCAAACTGTTGGAGACTGATGTTGACCCCGCATTAAAGAAAGCCAACAGCTGTGCAAGGAACCAGAGGTGGTTCTTATTCTCAGTGGGGTTGCTATGGGAACGTGGGTATAAGAACCACTAATATGGACTGGCAGCAAGTGAGGGAAATCTGTTTTAAATGATCTAAATATAAAACATAGCATTCCAATTGATATACCAGTCATGGACTAGTGCTTTACATTGTTTGACCAGTGAATTTGTCAGATGTTGAGTGAATGGAAAGTGTTTCTTGCTGACTCTTCTCATAGGTTGAAGATGTTTTGTGGATGAAATTTGTTTGTGTATTTGGTTGGCTGTTGGTGATGTAGATGAATAATTTACAGAGCACAGAGCTGGTTCTTGAAGGACAAAAAAAAAGTGTTACTTCTAGGAACAAAAAATGATAGACATGAAAGTTGCATTTCTCATCTTGTAGGGAAGACCAGAGCCCATTTTCTGCCTGAATTTGTTATCTGGGTAATCAAAGTTAATAACCATTATTGAACACTTCAGATTAAAAAAAAAAAAAAGGCTGTCTGCAGATGTCCAAGAGAGTTGTCTCCTAAATTTAAACTAGCAACCAGATTGGTTCTTCCTGCTGAGAAAGTCATACAAATTGCTTGGGGGCTGTCATGTGGTGGTGGGATTTATGTGACTATTCCAACTCCACCAGTCATGTGAAACAGGCAATCTTTCACAAAGTCACCAGGTTTGCACAAAACTTCGAGTGCTGAAATCACTCTTCTCAGAAGAGAAAGGAAATAAGGCAGTCTAAAAGTAAAACTGGTAAGAGGTAAAAATAAAGTGAAATACAGTTCAGATTTTCAGGACCATTGCTTTTGCGTTCACCAGAATAATGCTGCCCATGACCTACTTATGTTTCTTATAGCAGTTTACATATATAAATATATTTATTCTCATTTTCTTTTTAGGTGATCTTGATCCTTACCAAGTATTACCATACTGACATGGGGAAAGTGCTGGAGAGCTCTTTGTGGAGGTAAGTTCTCTGCTTTTCCTATAACCTCCTTCCCTGTTCTCAAATAGATCTGTCTCTTTTCCCTTTCCAAACTGCTGCTGAGTTGACTTGGTTAGCTGATTGATGCTAATATAGCAGGATTATCCCGTTTGTCATCAGCTCTTACACCTTCTCTTCCTTAAATGCAGTTCCTGCAGTTCAATAAGAAAGGGTTTGAAATGAGTTTTAACAGTAGAGACAGTGATAGAAAGTATAAGGTACGTTCCTGATGCCACTTTGCAAGCTGCCATTCTTTTCCTTTTCTTAGAAATTTTGTATCAAAGTTATATAAAAACTTTGAAATACTTTTTGTGTTGGGATGTGTCTCTTGGGAGTTCTTACCGCTCTTGAGTACTGTATTGAGGTTAGTGAATAATCCTGATTTGGAAGCAGTCACAATTGGATGAAATATAATACCAGTGCAGGTTGTTTTGTGCCTTATGACAACTGGGAATATGTAGTAATCCAAATAAATTTCTAAATTGATTCTCATTTCCTTAACATTCGTGAATTAAGATATCAATATGCTTGTTGCCTGCGTCTGCACAAATTGCGCGCTTGGGTGTATAGTAGCACAAAACCAGGGCTAGGGTAAGCCTATGTTATACAAGTCCTACTGGTTATCTTCTCCTGTGTTAATTTTGTTTTGATAAGTGGGCTTTTTGGGCTCTAATTTTCTGTGTATCTGTATAAATCTTCCACCACAAATTTTTGGAGACCCATTATGTACACTTCAAAAGTGAAAGTATTTCACTGTTATCAAGAAATATAATATTGTTCCAATGTTTGCTATGCTAGTTTTGTTCGGTTATCTGTAGCAGTGGAAATATTCATGAAATATTCTGCTGGGATATCTAAATTGTTGTTATAAATGACAGGAGACTTATTTGACGAGTCTTACGTGAAACTTTTATGTAGCCCATAAGCTTCAGGTCTAGAAACAAATGGGTTATGTAATACCTTATGGCTTAGGTACTTGTAAACTTCATACTGTCCCAAAAGCTTGTATGGGGACTCAGCCTTCCTCTGTGTGTGTAAGGAGCTTTACAGAGACAATCCAAGCAAAGCAGTGGGCAAGGGAATAGGGAGGGGGAAAAGTCTGTGACCAGGACGTGCTGCACACCAGCCTTGTTACTTGCTTTGAAGGAGGCCGCGTTGTTTTAACCTTGTGGGATTTCTCATCGTGACAGCGTATCTTTGCAATACCTTGTTGTCGTACTAGTAGCTGAGTAGTACAGTGTGGCCAGGGGCAGTGGTCCATGCAGCACAAGGGGATTTTCAAGTAAAAAAGAAACTTCTAGTCATAAAAAGGGGGTGTTCAAGAAAGAGAGTAAGATCAAGTGGAGACTGCTGAGTATTGGCTCAGGATTGGCCATTTTAGGGCTATGATGGTTCATTTGTAATTATCCTTTAAACTTACAAGATGCAAAATTAGTTGCACGTTTGTTTCTGGTTTAATTTTTGTCCAACATCTTGTGCAAAGAAGAAAACCAAATGGCAATTTGGATACTCCCGTAATTGCGTAAGCACACATTGCTTTCCTGTTCTATGCCCCTGGCCCATACAACATGTGCAATGTGTTTCAAGTTTTGCTATCCATGCTTCAGTGTAATCTATCATAGAAGTCTTTTAAACTTATTCAGTTGGACTCTTCAAAATAAACTCTCTGCTCTTTCAAAATAAACATAAAACAGACTTCAGATAATGCTGCTTTCTTTTGAGAACATAAACACTTCAAACAAGGTCATTCAGACCTTGCTGACAGCTGGTGTAAAGAAGAACTGGTGTGAACTGCATTCAAATAAAATTGATGCTAGCGTGCATCATAGGGAAATCAGGCCCTGTTACTTACAAGTAATAGATGTACCAGATGCTTTGGTTGTTTATAAAACCAGGATGGAAAAGCTGAAAGGAAGCAAGTGCTTAAGATATTAGCACTTGGGCCAGGAGTGGTAGCTGATCCATCCCTAGATATGTTCTGCTCTGGGCTCACCTCTTTCCTCCACCTCTGCCCTCTGGTGTAAAAGTGGCACGTGCGGTTGTCAGACTGGGGGAGTTACAAAGTGCCTGGATCTGGAAAAGCACAAATGACACCAACTGGTGCAAAAATATCAAATAGTGTCTCTCTCTGTTGAGATGTAGCTCATTATTTGTACTAAGTAAAATAAAAATAAATACTGTCCATGAAGTCAAGGAACTTTTGTGGTTTTTCTCTGTGTGAAATGGTTGGGTGTACATTGGTGAGGCTCCATGTTTGCTGATGGAACCGGGGTGTTGTACTCACATTGGCAGCCTGCCCAGAACGCACAATGTATATATTTTTAAACGTTTTTGTTTGATTCTCTTTTGCATTCCTCTCATTTGCATCAGAACAAATATACAGTAAAACATGCGAAAAATGTTACAGGGGTTTTTGTCAGCAGACAGAAGCCACTGATCTTTGTGAGGTTTCTCTGCCCTAGTGGGAATGGATCCTATCTGGTTATTTCTCTAATCACTACAGTGTTTTTCTTCTTCCTATCTTGCCCGCCTAAATCATACCAGACATTTCATATTCTTAAAGTCTCTAAGTGAAAATAAACTTGTTTTATGACGTAATCAATCCCCACCAGGTTAATTTTTTAATGTTGTTAATCTCCCACTTTCCTCTTGCCAATCAGTAAATATTATCCTAGCTTGGCATTTATCGGTTGTTTTATTTCTTGAAACTGTGTCTTTCTTTTCTTCCTCTAAAACATTATTCCTCTTCATCTCTCTCTCTTTTTCTCCCATCACTCAAAATAAACGTGTTTGTTTTTTTTTTTATTGCTTAGTGGAACTGGGAATGAGAAGGGAAGGGTGACTCAGTGGTCCAGTGATACTTATTTGTTCTTTAGTGACCTTGGAGTTGCAGTCAAACTTTTAAGAGTAATGCAAATGGTGGGTAAAAACACCAGTCAGAAGTAGATGCCCAGGAGCACTTTATGCGAAGAAGATAGATTTTTGGAAGTGGATCTACATGATGGATTTCTGCGCCTCTGCAGAGCATTCTTAGTATGTGTAGGAAATTTATGCCTGCCCATGCAGGTCAGGTTACAGGATTGGGAGGCCTAAATTTTAATTACTTTGGAATCTTTTCATTGTTGAATAAGCAGGGAAAATGGTGCTGGATAATAAAAATCTTAACACGTTTTTACTAGTAGCAGCCATGTCTGGTTACACTGAAGAGGTGAAGGCATAACCTC
This sequence comes from Anarhynchus alexandrinus, assembly GCA_008711295.1. Classification (NCBI taxonomy): domain Eukaryota; kingdom Metazoa; phylum Chordata; class Aves; order Charadriiformes; family Charadriidae; genus Anarhynchus; species Anarhynchus alexandrinus. The sequence goes on from VUYV01000027.1 coordinate 643,512, forward strand.
AGTGGAAGCAGGTAGTTAGCAAACACCAGGGTGTGCTTCTCTAGTCAGCTATTGCTGATACTTTGCTAATATGCTTATTAAGTAATTGTTAAGGTTGGGGTAAATTGTATCATTATTTGACTCAAAATAAGTTAGGGAAATAAACCGAGATGACATCGGTTGCCTCTTGACTATAAATTAAAATAACTGAACACAGGATTGTTTTCAGGTTTGTTTTTAGAGTTTCTAAACTGCAGTACATATTGGGAATACAGGTTGGTTGTCATGTTAGGCCTCATTAGCATAATGAAAAAACTGATACTGTGACTAAAACTTAAAATTCAGGTACTGAAATTATCTTTGCAAATTGTGCATGTATTGAAGATACTTTGCATACTAGTGCTGTTCCTATCAGAGTCCACAAACATCTTTATCCATCATGTTTACTGTATGATGACCTGAATCAAACAGATCATTTAGGATAATAGATACCTGAGTATGTGTTTTCATATGCTTTATGGACCAGTTTGTGCAGAAATGTATAGGTGCACATATTTTACAACCTCAGGTGCCTGCTTGCATAGGTTGCATGCCTGCAGCTTTAGACATGTGTACTTGAATCTTACAATCACATATTTTAACTTTGAATTGGTAGCCACTAAGAATTTAATACTAATACTTATCTGCACACTTGAGTTAATTAATCCTAATAATGTCTCTTTGAAATAGATTATTTCCAGTATTAGTTCATTTTATACACGAGGCACCTGAGGTGGTAGCTGATTGCTGAAGGTTATGCAGTGACTAAGCACTCTGTGGCCATGGAATTGGCTTCCAACCCTGTGCTTAGGCTGGCTCAGAGTCCTGTTTCTGGTCTGCATGCAGCCATGCCCTTCTTAACTAGATCTAAGCAATGAATAATAGATGCTGCTGCTGATTGCTAATAAAGTTTTGATTGCGTATTATCAAGCTGTAATGATATGGTAGCGCTAATGCGACTTGCTGTGTAATTGCCATTGTTCCCAATGGCATCACCATGTTGTTATTGCTTCACCGCAGCAAAACAAACTGCATTATTTGATGTTAACTGCACTGTTAACTCCTCTCAGCATTGCATGCTGAACCCCACGTAGGTCCATTTTCCGAGATGTTGGGATTTTTTGTCCCATGTTGTCACTAATGAACAGCTACACGGAGAAACAGACTTCTCTGACTGCTTAAATATGGCTGAATACCCTGGCTGAACATCCTGGGACTCCTTACTCCAAAGGCAGTCTGAGGAGGGAGCACAGTCACAGTGCTGCGCAAGGAAGTTGTGAGTCCAGGTCAGTGGCCAGGCAGCTGGAGGTGGGAGCTCACAGATGAGCTTGGGGTGAGCCTCATGGAGAGCATGAGACTCTACAAACCTCAGGGAGTCAGGAAAATCTTCTCTTTGGTGGCACAGCTGTTTCTATCTACACCCACAAAAAGGCACCTACTCAGGGCAAGACCGGGTTGTACAAGCCCACTGGTGGTCAGTAGTGATCAGTGCACAGTGACCGCGTGGTGCTTTGTGCATTGACACAAAGGTGCATGCCTACACCAAGGTTAAAACCCAGCCTACAAAGAGCAGGAGAGTCTTTTATGGTAGATGCAGCGAACAATTTACCACTCAAGAAAGTAAAATTTCCAGACCCTGTGTGGCTCACAGAGTGCAAGAAAACGAGTATGGGCATTTGTTTCCAAACTCTTTGGACTTGTAGGTGAAACTCATTTCACCTGTTTAGTGAAATTAATTTAAAAAGCAAAACAAAAAAACCCAATATAGAGTCTGGTGCCCCAGTGAAATTCTTTGTTGGTGTGAAGTACGGCTTAATAAGTGAGCAACTGTATTCTGCAGCGACTTGTGCTTCCAGATGGTCTTATATTATGGTTCTGCTTTGAAAAGTGACTTTGTAGAAATGGCCCCAAGGGATGGAGTTATTGAGTCTGTGATTTCCATATCAAATTTGCTCTTTTTCCAAGTAAAAACAAAAAAAGAAATGGCTTTCTAATTATTAGCCCAGTGAACTCAGCTTGGGATCTAATGTCTAGCTGTGCTTTCTCTGGCTAATGCATCATCCTGAGTAATGCAGGTTCTGCAATCAAACCAGACTGCCCTCAATTATATCTGTGCAGCTCTTTTGTCCTCCTATTATATCCTTATTTACACCTGTTCCGCTGTGAAAAGGTTTTGGGCAGTACCGTTGAAAAGGCAGTCCTACAATTAGAATTTTATTTCTGGTATTGAACAACAGATTTTTACGCTCTCTTTAATCATATTTCCATATTCACCTAATAGCATTATGAAGATTTTCATTATCTTTGCTGCAATTTCTGTCTTGCTAATACTCTACAGTGCATCATTATGAGTTGAATTGTGCAGGAAAGTCTATTTTACATTTATTTTGGGCATTTTTAAATGAGCTGTAAAATCATTGCTAGGAAGTGAAAATAGTGGATTGCAGCCGATCAGCAAGGTTTTATAATGGGTGTCGGGTAAGAAAAATATGTAAAAAACAAAGGAAATGAAAGGAACATGTCTTGACAAACCTTGGAATGTGCAAGATATTGAAGAGAAGATTATTGATGTTTTTGATGGGCAGTGGTATTGACTTAGGGACCTAAAGGGTGCCGATGTTGCAGTATGCTTCTGTAGCGTGTGCTCTAATAGACACACAACCCACTGTAGTCTTCCTTAAGACCAAGACCTGTCATATTAGCACTAACCTTTCTGTTATGTTGGTGCTGCACTCATCCTTTATCATGTTTTCACTGTAGTTTTTGGCTATTCAATAAAGGAATGAGCTTTGGTCATAGGTGTTGGGAACCATTCCCTGAATCATGACCTGTAGACCCCTCTGAAAGAAATGTCATTTAAATGGCTCTCCAGGGCATGGGACTTAGCTTAAGGAGGTGCTTTTATGTCTGTGTTACCATAATAGCATTTCAAAAATATTTTTATGTCTAGTATGTATAAATGTCTGAACTGAAAAAAATAAATCCCACAAGCAAGTAAAAGCTACCAAAGTCTATCCAAAATTCTTTACTGAATATCTGTTGCTCCCAGATGAGAGCGCTGTGTCATAACTACTCTTCCAAGTCTTCAACAGCTCATAGTGGTGATGATGATTTCAAATGTTTACATGTTTCTACGCTAGTTTGTGAATACACAAAGAATATATGACAGATGGATTAAGATCCAGTTGGAAAGCTGTGATTTATATAGTTAGGAAAAGGCTCTTGCAGTACCCTCATGTTTCATTGCAGCTGGTTGCAGCATGGCTGCTGAGCATGTCAAATATATCTTCAAGCATGGGAGTTTTGCTGCTTTACAGGTTGATTCTGTTCTCTTCTGTTCTCTTCTGCCTTCTTGAGAAGGAGTTAAATCATTGTGAGATATAACTCATAATAAGTGAGTCAATTTATTAAGAAAGAATAACTGTTTATTTTAAATGGTTCAAGAATTCTGTTCTACTGTTTGAGTAACTTGAACCCAAATCATAGGATTTCTGATTGCTTTGACTGGAACTGGTATCATAAACAGTTTTTATAGGCACAGGCTTTGTGGGAATTGTACCATGGGTTTTAGTTTTAAGTAGATTCCCGTTGGCTGGGACTGATAGTGATAGAATAAGCAATCTTTCCTACCCAAAACCCATCCAGGTTGGTAGCAGTAGGAAGTTCAGGAAAGCTACTTCACTGGCATTTCCTCAGATCTGACATGATATCTTATTGCGTAAGCCTCCCTACAAGAAATTATCATCTTTCTTGCTAGCCTCAGCAGACGGGTTTAAGATGAGGAGTAGAGAAACAATGTCCTTCTATGCATTAGTTGTCAGTGGGGTTTGTCATTTTGTGTATGTTGCCTTCACATCCGTCCCAGCATAAAAGAGGGAAGCTTGCACTGGCACTGCCCACGATCCACTTCTATATGATCAAACTGAAAATTGCAATCTCAGAGCTTTTATTGTGGCATGAATCCTCTGTACTAAATTCATATAAAAACAGTTGAGCCATCAGTTTTTAGCTAATCAGAAGTAGTTTGCTGCATTGTCATCCATTAACTCCCACTGTCAGCAGGCCAGCACAGCAGGGAGGTGCGGGGCCCATAACCTAGGGCAGATGGAATGGCACTGTATATATATTAAGCAATGTTTCTTTTGCCATGCTGCAAAATGGAATAAATAAGAAACCATAATCAAAGCAGCTAGTTTCATTGCTCATCACATTTTTATGATGATGAATGAAGTATAAAAACCTGACTAGGATATATTTTTAAAACCTGAAAAGGGTGAAGTCCTGGCTTAGGGGAGCATATGGTAAAGTAGATATGACATTGCACTCAGCAACTAGTGATGCTGCTGGTTCCACCTTCAGCCTTCTGTGTGACCTTGTTGGAAGAACCTGCCGTTCCTGGGCTTTTCTCCACTTGGTCTTTGCCCGATTTATTGCTTTGGAATATAAGTAATTTGGAGAACTGATTGTACAAGTTCAGTGGGACCCCTGTCAGTGCTGGGGCTGTAATGCTGCATTAATACAAATAATACGAAGGAGCTATAACATTTAGGGATGTTTAACATTTGTCTCCTTAAAGTTATTGGCTTGAGCCTGAGAAGGACAGGAGACCATCAGAGAGCACTAACATACCATGAGACCCGTCCAAAAACACTTACCCGTAGTTTCACTACAAGGCAACTAATGATGAAGTGCCTTTTCTCAGCTGCTGTTTTGAAAATGCTGGTTTGCAACCCCCCATTGCTCCTCTTAGTGTTGGGCACCTTGTGTCACTGATGTGGTATGTGGCATGTGAGCAGCTTCACTTGTTTCTGTAGTCTGTGCAGTCTGCTCTAGTGCATCCCCTGCGAACTGATTACAAATTAATTTGGTTGTTGGGGCTGAATGAATGAACAGCTGCATAGTTAATTATGCAGAATGGTATAGAAAAATGTAGTGTTAATGTTTTATACGCTCATTATCCTTGCAGTATGGAATATATTTTTCAGTGTGAAAATAACAAAGGCAATATTTCCCACATAACTTATTTATTAGGAACTTCGTATTGTTAGGCAGCTTTCTCTGCTTTAATTTGATAGGGACTGGGACACTTAAAAACTCCATAGAGGCCAGTTTTTAAAATGTAAATATAATCTTATGTGCTCACAAATTTGGGGGTGTGGGTAGTTTACAAAAATTAAACCCATGTTACAGTAAGATTTAAATGTCTTGATTCTTTAGGGTGTTCTGAAATATTGAAAGTTAGTTAAGAGTTTTTCCTCTTTCTTCCTGCAGCCTCTCATTGAACAGATGACCGATTAGGCAATTGAAGCTCTGTTCCAACTACTTTCTGTTTTGGGTTTTTGTTTGTTTTGTTTTGTTTTCATATGATATTTGGGTTTGTCCCTTCCTACTTCTGTTCCCCCTCTTTCGCCTTCGGTGTCATTTCCTCCTATTGTATATAGAGCAGGGATAGCAACTCATTTTGCTTCAACAAATAGCCATTCTTGAGCTAACCTTCAAAAAAGATATTTCACTTTCTCACCAATTTTTTCTCCTAGTGGCCTTTTCTTGCTAGCTGTTACACTCCCTCTTTCATAGGACTGGCTTTCTGTCCCTTCCAGGTTGAACTTCTCCAGTCCAGACTGGAGAAGCTGCTTTTTGGATGAGGTGTTAAGTGCCTACCAAAAGTTTTTGCGTTTTTGCCTAACATGTCAGCTCCAAGCCCAGCTTTTGAAGCTGTTCCAGAGCTGATGTCCTTCTGATGGCAGGGTTTTTCCCCCCATAGTTGCTTTGAGTGATGGTAGATATTTCTGTGACCTGTGAGCACATTTGATCCCAATTTTCTATTATAGGATCTGAAATTGTAATTTCATTCTGGGGTCAGGGGAAAAACCTGTTATCGCCTATTTGTTGAAAAGCACCTGTCTGTGTTAGTTTATTTTTTTCAAATCTGGTATGTACTTTCTTTGTCAAATGGATATTGTTTTTCTTGAAGAGGGTGCATGTGGTTCGAATTACACCCCTTGATAAAAAGACATTGCAGTATCAGTGAAATACAGCCACCTCTGGGCAAAAGCCAGGGAAACAAGTAAAGCAGACATGCAGTAAAGTGTGCTTTCTTAATATCAAAAAGACTAACAGTTCAGCTCCAAAGCATCTACATCGTTCAACCTTTTGATATCCAGTCTTTCAAGCTTTCCTTTCTGGCAGCAAGAGGATGTATGGTCGTGCTTTCCGTATGATTCAGATAGTTTTCTGTAACGCTGATCCATCCTTAGGATCATTGGCTGTTGTGAAGGCTTCAACATAAAATGTTAACACATGGGAGAGAAAATGATTTTAAATTTTACTCTCTTCCAAGAATTGTGAGACTTATCACTGTTTTATCTTAATTCTTACCATATGCTGTCCACTCCTTAATTTTGTAATGTCTCTTTGGGATAGAGCATATATGGAAAAACGTGATTTAAAAATAAAGTTGTGCTGTTCTGAAGTACACTGACTTGAGTTTGAGGTTTCTCTTCCTTTACTCTACCCCTAAGCATTGTCTGTGCTAAATACTGGTCTCTCAGGTTTCAGTAGTTTTTAATTTGTTTTTTCTTCAGCCTGACACGCAAAATTAGAAAAATAGTAATATTTTACTTTTTAGCCTCCTTTAAAAATAATTGGAAGCAAAGTATACGTGGGATGGAGTTTTGTATGTGTGATGAATTCACGTGTGTAATACTTAAACTCTTGGTGCTATTTTGGTGCAGTTTTCAGCTTAGTTCAGACTGGTCTGTGCTAATGGGAAGGATGCACTGGTAAAATATTATTCTCCTGCACTGTGAGAGGGCAGCGGTTTCTGGCAAAGTGCAGAAGCCCAGAGTGAAAACTCTCATGCCTTGGCTTTCCATATGGCCTCAGGTGAATATATGAATCTGTCGGTGTTGCAGAATGGAAAGCATCCAAGAAGCACATTAAAATAAAATTAAATAGGGAAAGAAAGTTAATTATTTAAAGATCAGAAAAGTATGTTACAAGTATGCTGTATAAAGCACCCTGACTTTGTACCTATCACAGCGTTACCTTAATAGGTCACAGTTAGAGCAGACCTTGACTCCTTGCTTAAATATACTTCGGGTACAACATCTCTTAATGTGCACTGGTATGTGAATTGTAGAGTAGTTTTCCAAAAACTTCACACTGATAATTGGATGTAGCTTCTTAAGAGGCATATTAACATTTGTAAAGTACTTCAATAAGTAAACACGAGCACATATTTTTCTCTTGATTTCTATGTTAACTGGACGTCTTGGTCTTCGTACTTCCAAATGGCTGTGTTTTTATAAAAATGTCGTTTTGGGAATTGATAAACATTGGTATTATTAAAATACACATTATTATTTCTTTTTTCTTTAGCATGTTAGGCAGGGCTGGGAATAGGGCGTAAGTTTTCTGATTCCCAGTTGACCAGTTACATGCCTGCTTTATGGAGAACTTTCTTCTGCATTGCATACATTCAGAGAATAATTTTGGTTGCAAGAGAGCTCTGGTGGTCATCAAGTACAACCTGTGCTCTAAGCAGGGCTAACTGCTCAAGTTAATCAGGTTGCTTATGGCCTTGCCCTGTCCAGTTCTGAAAAAATGCCAGGATGGAGATTCCACAGCATTGCTGGGCAACCTCTGCCCATGCTTTGCTGCTCTCATTGCGAGGGGTTGTGTCAGCTGGGATTTCCTATCTTGCAGCTTGTGCCTGCCATTTATCGCCTTTCCACTGTGTAACGCGGTCCTGTCTTATTTATAACCTTCCTTTAGGTACTCGAAGACTGAAATCAGATTCTCTGTTAGCCTCACTTCCCAGACTAACTGAACCCAGCTCCCTCAGCCATTCCTTGTACGTCGTGTGCTCCAGTTCCGTCATCATCTTAGTGATCTTCAACTGGACTCAGTCCAGCTTGCTGGTCTCTCTCCTCTAACAAGTGGCACGAAATTATTTTATCCCATTTGTAGAAGTGGGGTGATCTGTCTTCTGCAGGTCCCTCTCTGCTACTCTCCCCACATAAAATAGGCTGTGCTTGGGTGAATGGTTTAGAATAGTTACCTTATTTGTCTGAATACAAAAATAAGTGTGAAAATCCCTAAATGCTGAAATCATTAACAGTGAAAATTCAGTTCTTTAAAAATTACGTAGGCACCCAAGTCACTTCATTAGCTCTTGAAAAAGATGGCATTGGTCTTGTTTGAATTGAACCTCTCAGCGTAAGAACAGGGGGGATGCCAGAATTAACTTTTTGTCCTCACTTTTGTTATGCAGTATGAATTCTTGATGGGTTTTGATTTAGTTGCTGGTACATTATTTATGACATCTCTTGGCTGCAGCTGCTGTAATCCACGAACCAAAGCCAAGCCTATTGTTTCTAGTCATAGAATTGTAGTTTGTTGTGGAGCAACTCCCAGGTAATTAGGCAGGATGTGCTGTAATTGGTTGTAACACGGGCTCTTCTAAAAAAAGCATTAATCAGTCTGAATGACAGGTTATTTTTTTTTTTCTTTTGAAGATTTGCCTACCACAGGTAAACATTATTGTAGCCACAAACATTAGGAAGATTAATTTTGCCAGGAAAGGAAGGAGAATTATGTGCTTTTTTTTTTTTTTAAATGATACTTCACTTAGAAGGGAATTCTTTTAAGTCAGAATATTGAAATGTGCAAACAGAGTCTTTTAGGGCAAGAATTCATGTACTAATCCTGGGATGTGCGTAAAGGTAAAGTCTTATTCAAAGAGTGGACTTCCTACAGCATTTTTTACTGCTGTCAGATTTATGAAATTTTGGACAATTTTGTGTTATCTTTAGCTTGACCTATACTTTTGTACATGTATTCTTGATTGACAGGGTTTCAAAGGTCAAACGTAGACACCGGAAATTGCTGGAGTAAAAACTGCTGATTGCTTTAAAAAGTGATTATGAACTGAGGAGACATTGTAAGAGGCACAACATTAGTTTGGTGGATTTCGTGACTCTTGGTGTCTTCCCATTGAAGCTGGATTCTTTTGTGGAATATGTGATGGATACGAGCTAACTGGAAACAATGCAAAGAAAATGGGATGAAATTCTGCTTTAGCTCTGAAAATCAGAATATACAGTAGCCACTCCAAAATCTAAAGCTCATGGATTTACCTCAATTCACGCAGTGAGCTTGTCAAATAGTCTTTGCCACAAGAGCATTTAGGACTGGGGATGGGAAACAAAAGGGAGTCAAATAGCATTTGTTCCCTTGAAAGTTGTTCCCTCGAACGTGTTATTTTGCCATATTCTTTTCTTAAGGGTCAAAGCTTTTCTCTTTTATGTCTCTGTACTGTTTTAAATCTGTGCGTTCAGTTTGACTGGCTAATTGGGAATGGTGTTTATGAAGAGGCTCTAGTCAGCTTTTTCGCAGGTGGCGAAGAAAAGTGAGTTACTGCGTTACACGTTACAAAGCAAGTGTTGGGGTGACACTGAGGCAGAGCCTAGACCAGACAGGGATTCTTCTAGGTTTTTTTTTTTGCTCCGTAGAGTGCTGCATATTCAGTATTTAATTTCCCTTTGTACCCTCTCTGTAAAATTCCCATGAGAAGGAGCAGCTGCTGTTGCTGCCGTGCTCACGGTGAGCGGATTTCCCTGTCAGCAGTCACACAGTGTTTTCACTACAAGAAAACAGTTACTTCAGGGGAACTGAACGGTGTGGTGTCACCCTTAGGGACAAGCTAAACTGCATGGCCCTCCACCTTGTCTCCTTGTGAAAACAAATCATATTTTAGGGCATAAATGCATGTGCCCTAGTGGGGGACAAGGCAATAAATTGGCGTAATTGGTGTAAAGAGAGCTAATGCTTTCGGAAGCAGTGGGGCTGTAATGGTTTGCACAGGTTACAAGTCAGGTCCTACAACTAACAACATAGTGCAACTGCCATTTGTACCAGTTGTGGATTTTTTAGAGCAAACATTTGTAGAGTGCAGTGTTACTTATTATGGAAGTAGTAATCTTCTGTTCCCATTCTTTTTTTCCCCTTTGCTTGGTAGCCTCTGAGGAGATATTCCTTTGATCACTGGACTATCTGTTCCACAGATGAAGCCCTGCAGCAGAAAAGGGGTTAAACTTGAGCTCAACAGCAGGAATGTTCTCATCTTGACAGTTTGCACAGCATTTTTTTTTTTTTTTTTTTTTGCATCACAAAGCATTTTCATCTAGGCAGAAATGGGATGATCTTACCTTCTGATGGGAGGGTGGGAGGAAGGCAATGTTGACTGTATACAGGTTAGGTTTTTCTGAGTAAAAACTGCAGGCTTGAAGGCCTTGGGCTTCCTCCGTGCATCTGATGATGATTGTGTTGGTTTGGACATTAAAGTGGAGAGAATTGACATGTTAGAACTAAGTCTCCTCATCCATTTGTTCTCAGCTTCCTGACCTATTCTTTGCTTTATCACAAGAAAGGATCTTTGTTGAGTGTCATACCTTATCATTCATTTTGTCACTTAGTGTAATGGGCAGAAGCTTTTGAGGAGGTACGCTGGAGGCCAAGTGGCTCTGGAGTACATTCTTGACTGGTTTCCTTTTGCCTTTGACAGCAAATGGCGAGAGTCCCAGTGTTGAACCGAGTCCTTCTCCCCCAACCAGGCTTAACTCAATCCTGCCTAGGAAGCTGAATGGCAGTGAGACAGCCAGTTCCAGAAAGGCAATATTTCTACCTGTTACAGTTTGCTTATAACACCTGGCTTAGCTCTGTATTGCAAACAAGCAAATGGATCAGTCTCACCTTTGCTTAAAGATATTAATATTAAAATGTAAGCATAAGAGATATGATTGCCTCCAGCTGTCTGGGGCCACTGCTCAGAATTTGGTCAGTGGTAGGGTTGACACTCGGCGTGGCATCTGGTGCTCTTATATTTTACATTAAAATCAGCACGTGACTGACCTGGAGTCTTTTAAGGCTCACCAAAGCTGCTGTCAGTGCTCCCTTCAATGTAAATGTCCCTTAAGTTGGTCATTGTATTTGTTCATGTGCTAAATAAATTAATGCAATATTTCCATAAATGATATGTAATTCCTGATAACCCACCTGATTTTCAGAGGGTGGGTGTTCAATACTTTCTAGCTACCAAGTTCTTCCCTCTGACTACTCAGAATAGGAGTTATCCAAAATTTTTATCGTCTTTAAAATTAAATGGTGAGATGTCCATGCAAAAAAAACCCCACTTGATAAACAAAGAAAGAGTACTATTCACCAAGTTTTGTGTTTTAGTTACTGAGCATCCAGAATTCTTGGGATCTGGTAAGGATGACAACTGTTTTGTTTATACAATAGAACAAGAAGTATCTCCAAAAAGAAATTTAGAAGTTTGAATTGGTTTTGTTGATTTCTACTTTGTTTTTCCACATCTTACCAAAATTCTACTTAAGCTTTTTTCTTTAGAAATGAGTCTGGGAGTTTTTGAACTGATATATTCTGCTTCACTGATTCTTTTCTGTATTATATTCTAGGAATTTGTTCTCTTTTTAAATTGAAGTTTCCTGATACTCATTCTCTATTTGAGGCAGTGGGGGGAAAGCACTATGCAGTATCAGTAAGGCACAGGTTAAATATATTATTATTATGTTAATTCACAGATCTTTTAAATTTAATTAACATTGAGTAATTTTAACTACCTGGATTTAAACAGCGATCAGTATTAGCCTTGCTTCAAGTCAACATTTTAACCACTTATTTGGCAGTAAATACAAATTATTGCTGATTACAGTTATGGGTGACAAAAAAGAATTGACAGAATCGTGAGGACTGGACTGACAGAAGAGCTTTAAGTTCACCTTAATGGAATGCTATTTATCTGGGAACAAGAAATGTGGGATATGATGTACAAAATATGTTGGCATATGGTGGAAAACTGTGTTGGGAAAAGGCTGAGGGGATCAGAGGTCACCTCCGTGGTTGTGTCTTGGGTAATTGTGAACTTCATGTAAATCGCACTCATGGGCAGGGAGAAGAGCAGTATCTTGCTTTCTGTGCACGCTGCTGCGAGGGTGATACTGAAATACATCAGGGCCTCCCGTCCGTGCATTCAGACGCACGTAGAAAAAAGGAAGAGAGTCACAGCAGCGTTTCAAAGCTGGAGAAAATGGCCTGCTGCGAGAGATGCACAGAGTTCAGTCTTTCAGCTTATCAAAGGGAAGTAAAGTGCTCTTTAATCCAACAGTTGACGTTTACAAGAGGGCTTGATGTTTGCTCTGCTCAACCCTCGGTGACCCTGGCTGTAGCCAGCAGGCTGCAGGGAAATGACGGCCGTGTCTATTCATTTGTTTTCTCTTTCTGATATCCCCCATCTTATCTGTTTTGACCAAAAATACCTTTCTGACTCCTTGCTCCTTAGCCAGATTTCTCTCTAAACTATTTTCTAGTAGTTTTCCTTAAAAAAGAAAGGGAGGCAGTAACTGCTCTGTTGGATGGGCATGTCCGTTCCCCAATAGTTTTTGCAGGGGTGGGATAGAGGGAAGGAAGGCCAAAGAGTAGTAAGGTGCAAGTGAGAAAGTAACTACGTGGAAGAAGTCATCGCTATCCTTTACAAAAAGCTTTCTAACATTTTGACATGACAAAAGTGCTTTTTAAACAACGTTAACTTGGTTTATAAATTTCACCCCACTTAAAAAGTAACAGTACATAGCACCAATCGTGCTGTGGAAGAGTTGGTAATCTTGGTCTGATTGCTCACAGCAAAGTTGTTAAAATGATCAGAAGCCCCACCAAAGTCGATGCTGATTTATGTCCCCTTAGGCAGCTGCAGCAGAAGGACCAGGGAACTGATAGAAATGTAGCTGTGAAATACGCTCTTCTCCTTGGATGTGGACGATTCAGATCAGAGCTTCGGCCATTAGCACAATGATTGGTTTTATTTTCTTGTCTGTTTAGTTTCATCAATATTAGGTTTTGAAACTCTGAAACCTTGTTAGTCAATCCTTTTAAAGACAATGTGAAGTAAGACAGTATCATCACCTCTGCGTGACAGAAAGATGGGAAGGAATCCAGACTCAAGCATGGGTGATGCCCACTGAGCCTGGGAAACGAAGGTGTTTTAGCACACTGCAATGCGTACAGAGCACTTCTGTGTGCCTTCAGGTGCTTCTGCACACTCAGGCTTTGGGATTTCCTTCTGAGAGCAGAGACAAGGATATTATTCCTGTTTTGTTTGCTTCTCATCCACATATTCTGTCACTTCGAGTGGGAATGTTTTCCCAAGAGAGTGTTAATTAAAAAGAAACAAGATATTTTAAATTGAAAGGTTATCAGCAATGCCACATGAATAAAAACGTTAAATGAGTGAATGTCCCGCATGTCTTCTGTGTCACTCCTGCTTATACAAACAATCCCAAGAAAGAGATGAAATGCCCAACAGCTTAGATCGGTAGCATTTAACAATTTGAAATACTCTAATTACCCACATACTTGTTAGGAGAAGGAGGAGAAAGGGGTTGGTACTTGGAGGGGGAACAGATGACTTACATGATTCAGAAACTATGAATGAGTAAATGTGGATTTTGTTTAGGTTTAAATAGAGATGTTCTGAAGTGATGTTAGCTTGGATGTGGGGCATGTTTCTGTGCGGAGACTGTATGTTTTTGGTAGATTTCGATGGTCAGTTTGAGTATCATCTGCACCAGGTAAGCAGTCTTCTCTAATTTGAAAAATTATTCAAGTTTTGTTCTGAATTGCACTGTTACATTTATATATATTGAAAATTATTATAATTTAAAATAAATGGGCAGGAAGGAGAAAAATAAATCAAGATGAATTTGCTATTGTAGGATATGGTTTTGAAAACCCCTATGATAAATACCCTCCAAAACACCTTGTACATGCAGAGGAAGCTTTTTAGGAGATTACTGTTTTAGGAAACTCTTCTTTTACATTTTTTGCTTTCTTGCCATTCGTTTGTTTTTGTTGGTTTTTTTTTTTCCCCTTTTTTTTATCAGATGAGGAGGGAAGGTGAGAATATACTCATTGAGTATGGTGAGAGTCAGTGTGATGTAGTGCAAAGCAATATTAGAGTCCTTCTCAGCTACACATTCATCACTTTCAGTCCCGTTATGAGTCAGCTCTGAGAACCGTCTCCTTTAGGAAGAAGATAAGAAGGAAAAATAGATTCTTCAAATAACATAACCTCCATTTAAATCCTGTGGAAGTTATATTAAAAGGAGAATCACTCCCTGGAAAGCTTTTGCAATGTGAGAATTGAATTTAACAGGCTAAGCTTTCCGTGATAATAATTGCACAGCTAAGGATGATGCAAATTTAATGGGTCTAATCAGATGAAGTGAAAGAAAGCAAACATTAGGTTTATTTTTTAATTTGTGATTTGCTCTATGGTTGATTCTTCTGTGCAAGAAGAAAGGTGTGTTGTGTGTGGTGTTCTTTTTTTTTTTTTTT
>VUYV01000027.1:657955-712369 GCA_008711295.1 Anarhynchus alexandrinus
TTTTTTTTTTTTTTTCCTTCTTCTTCTTCTTTTTAACCTAGGAAGCTTTGGAAAATATTAATCAAATTGAGTGCTCTTCATGAACATAAACTGATTCCAGCTTAAAATTATATATTTTACAACATTTAGTTTAAAATAGTTAACTGAAAATTATCATCTAGAAAAAGAGAATGACCATAGTAGGTCACAACAGAACACTGAGCTGGACAGTCCTTTGTTTCTGCCAGTAGCTCATACCAAATACTTATGAACTGTAGGAAAAAGATGACACCATGCTCCTGCAGTGGGGTTTCACAGAATCACCTAATGATTGGGGGTGGAAGTAACCTCTCAAAATGGTCTAGTCCAAGCCCCTGGCTCAAAGCACAGTTGACTGTAGCAGGTTGCTCAGCTGGGAGACTCCAAAACCTCTCTGGGTAACCAGTGCCAGTGTTTGACCCTCTTTGCATTAAAACATCTTTTTCCGATGTTTAAACAGAATTTTCTGTGTTTCAATGCCTACCCATTGCCTCTTGTTCTGTCACTGAGCATCATAGAGAAAAGTCTGGCTCCGTCTTCTTTACCCCCCCCCCCCCCCCCTCAGGTATTTATACACATTAATAAGGTTCCCCCGAGTCTTTTCTTCACCAGGATAAACACCCCCAGCTCTCTCAGTCTCTCCTCACGTGTTAGATGCTCCAGTCCCTTAACCACCCTTGAGGCCCTTAGCTGACTTACTTCAGTGTGTTTGTGTCTCTCTTGTACTGGGGAGACCAGACCTGCACCCCAGCACTCCAGACTGACTCACCAGTGCTGAGTGGGAAGGATCACGTCCCTCGACCTGATGGCCACACTCTTCCTAATGCAGCCCAGGAGGCTGTTGTCCTTCTTTGCTGCAAGGGCATATTGCTGGCTCATGTTCAACATGTCCACCCTTGCTGAGTTTCATGACATTCCTGTCAGCCTCTGCCAGCCTATGGAGGTCCCTCTGAACAGCAGCACAGCCACCTGATGTATCGGTCACTCCTCCCAGTTTTGGCTCATCTGCAGACTTGCTGAGGTTACAGTCTGTGCCATCATCCAGGTCATTAATGAGTTAAGCAGTACTGGCCCCAGTGTCAACCCATGGGGTATGTTACTAGGGCCTCACCTCCAGGTGGGCTTCATGCTGCAGATCACAACCTGCTGAGCCTAGGATTTTAGCCTACCTCACTATCCACTTATCTAGCCCATACTTCATCAGTTNTATTCAGTATTTAATTTCCCTTTGTACCCTCTCTGTAAAATTCCCATGAGAAGGAGCAGCTGCTGTTGCTGCCGTGCTCACGGTGAGCGGATTTCCCTGTCAGCAGTCACACAGTGTTTTCACTACAAGAAAACAGTTACTTCAGGGGAACTGAACGGTGTGGTGTCACCCTTAGGGACAAGCTAAACTGCATGGCCCTCCACCTTGTCTCCTTGTGAAAACAAATCATATTTTAGGGCATAAATGCATGTGCCCTAGTGGGGGACAAGGCAATAAATTGGCGTAATTGGTGTAAAGAGNTCAATTAGGATGTTATGGGACATGGTGTCAAAAGCCTTGCTAAAGTCAAAGTAAACAATTTTTTACCACAACTGTGGGTTATGATGAAACACCTCCTCCACTACTTTATCCTGTAAGCTTTTGGTTTTATGGACACTACAGTTTTTGGTCCTTGAAGAGAAATAATTTTATTCCTTTGCTTGCCATTGTCTGTCTTATGTGTATTTCTTGTGCTTCCCTTGTGTCCTGTTTGAGGTAAGTAAAGCAGTATTAAACAGAGTGTTAAAGGTAAGGGCACAATGAAGGGGCTCGTACAGTGCTATAATGGCATTTTCTGTTTTTTTCTCTGTTACCTTCCTACAAGTTTCTGAATTTATTTGGTTTTTGAATCGCTGTTGAATGGCAGATTGATGTTTTCATGGTGCTCTGTATCATACCACTCATGTACCTTTATGGAATGGTAGTAATTTGTGCAAAAGCCTTAATTTTGTATGTAGTGTTAAAACATCCCTTTAAATTTATCTACTATGAATTTCATTTGCCATATTAATGACCAGTCACTCAGTATCATGAGGTTAATTTACAACTTTTTATACTATCTTACTTGATATTTATTTGTCTTTGTTTTACTCCTTTGAATGATGTTATCAGCAGACTTTTGTCACTGTCTGCCCCTGTTTCTGTAATTATGAATACGTTAAATAGTACTGACCAAAGTACCTTGTGGGACTCCTTTGACTTTTCTCAATAGCAAAAATGAATCAAGCCTTATGTTTCCCATTTTTAGAATAATTATTCCTTCAAATGAAGACCTATTCTCTTGTCCTCTTAATCTCTAGCAATATAGTTTCTTAAGCGCGTTTTGTGGGGAATCTTTCTGAAAGATTTTTAGAGTAGGCTATTTGGTTGAATTTTCCTTTTTATATATTCATTGATTCTGTCAAAAATGGAGGGCGTTAATGAGTCATGCATTCTCTCTCCAAAGTCCTGTGGACTCTCACTCAGTACCTCTTATTTTTCTGTGTCAAATTACAGAACTGGAATAGTTTTTACTAATTTTCCTAGTGCTGACATCAAACTTTACTGCCCTGAAGTACCTCTCTAAATTGCTCTTGGAGACCTTTAAAAAATTGGAATCCTTATTTGCAATGTCCATTTCTCTAATACAAACATTATTTTAAATGACAAGACACTCTCTGCAATTAAGAGATTAGCTTAGTGATTTCATCCTTGAGTTCCCTAGAACATTTGGATCAATACCATCTAGTTTGGGCAGATGAGTAGTGTTGATTTGTGTAAAATGTCTTTCACTGACACTTTAATATGAGACATATCTTAATACAGCAACAGCAAAGAAGAGCTCTGACGTGGGAACCTTTCAGAGCAGCTCCAGGGTGAACAAAGATGAAAAACATTAGTTTGCTTTCTCTGCTGTGGCCTCGTCTCTGGATGCTCTTTTCTCACCTTGCTCATGTGTTGGCGCCACAGATTGCTGTGGTAGGCTTCACGTCTTTTGGTAGGTCGACAGAAGCTTTATTATTACAGAGTAAACTTTTTCAAGTTGTGTTTCAAAGGTTTTTATTTTGGTCTATTGCATTATTGTGTTATCCTTCTGAGGATTCTTTTTCCCCTGTAGTCTGCTGGGCAAAAATTCTTTCTTTTTTTGAGTAATGTTTCTCTTTTAATCAGGCCTTTTTTTTTTTTTCTTTGGTCCACTTTAGGTAATACGCACTTGCACTGAAATTCAATCTCATGCCTTTAAAAAGACATTTCCGATATTTTACCTATATCATTGCTTGCTTTAGCTTTCTTTTTTTAACCAAGCTTCCTCCTTTTTGCTCAAGAATCCTGTTGAACCCACTCCCACTGTGGATATTTTGGCTTCCTTGCTTATGCACAGATGTTCAATCTACGTCCATGCTGATCACAGTTGCAGAGTGACTCGCTGACAGCCCTGCGGAGACCCTGTGAGGAGTTGCTTCCCCTCGGAGTTTCCTGGCTAGCTGCTCATGAAGCAGGGTCTGAAAATTTTCTCTTGGCATCGTGCCCCGATATAACATTTAAGCGATCTATGTGGGGTCATTGAAATCTCCCATTACTGCTGTGTTTCCTGATCTGGCAGTTGTTGAGTTCACGAAGCAAATTGAGTCACTGCTCCCATCCTGGCCAGCCCGGTGGTGCTGTGGCAAATACTGCACGCTGCACTCCCAGCACTGTGTGGGACTGAACTTCCAGCCCACAGGGATTATGTGTTACTTCATACAGTTAACTTATTTATTGGATTTAACTGTAAGCATTTCCTGATGGATAGTACCCTTGCTAGCTGCTCTGTTTTTTCTGTATCCCCTCTCCTCCAGTATTTAAGCGATCTACTCATTTTTTAGCTGTCTAACATTTATATCGAAGGACATTTACTTACTTTATCCTCTGGTCTGATTTTCTTTTTTCTTTTTTTTTTTTTTATGCTTGCTTAAATGGGACTTTCTTTTATCTCACGGCTTTTAATCATCTGCTATTTCAGATTTGCCAATATCTCTCCTGTTCTTTGCTTAAGGATAAAGTGTTTGACTCCCTTCTCAAAAAGATGCATCATCCCAAACTGTACGTCCTTCTGGGCCTTTCAGCACTCTTTTTCTATATGTCTTAATTTGCTTTCTTCTCATGTGGCTATCAATGTTATTGATTTCAAATCTACTAGTAAGTAGAAAGATGCTAAATAATATCACATACATTATTTTTTTTACCATCAATATATTTTGGGGTTCTTTTATTTTCTCTTTTTCCTATGACTGTGAATTTACACATTGGAGATGTCAAAAATAAAGCAGCACTACATTTCTTTTTAGGGAAGAGAGTCCTTAACTCAAAAGCATTCCTGCCTTTCTCCTTCACTCCAGCGGCTTCCCTGGGAAAATTCTCACTAAGAGCGAAGAAGCCTTTGTAAAATCCTTGGCCATGTGTTTTGTGTACATGTCATCTGGCCTTTTCCTTTTTTCTTTTTTTTTTTTTTTNTTTCCTTTTAGTTATACGTATTTGATATAAAACGAAGTTGAAACTAACCAGAATTCAGAGGCTTTGACTTTTCTGGTGAATAAAAACAAAGATAGTGCACATGAATAAAACAGACTTTGCGTGTCTGCAGCAGCTTCCCACACTCCTTCCATCTAGCAGCCAACACTTTCCGTTGGCTGTTCAATTAAAGCTCTACGCATAGGGACACATTTGCATCATTTAAAATAAAACTGCTGTTTAATGCCTCATAGACGTTACCACCAGAACAGTATTATTCGTTAATTTTTATGGCTGGAAACAGCTTAGTCATCTGGATTGTAGTTTATCTCACTACCAGTTGTGCCTGTAATAGACCCTGCCTGTGTGTGATTGGAGCAGTGATGTTTGGTAGTCCTTTCCGTGCTGACTCTGCCTCTTGTTTCTGCCTTCCCCTTTATAGGGAGACGTCTCTTAGGTTCTTTCACCCGAGAAGACGTCTCTCCCCAGGTTCTCCCACCCATTTTTTTCCTTTGTTTTAAAATATAAGCAGAAATGTTAATAACAGGAGATCAACATTTCTAAGAATAACTACTATTCTTGATGGTTTCTATAGAGGGTAATTGTGGATCAAACTTCCTAGAAATTTCTTAAGGTTTCCATGCATTTCCAAACATCATTTCATATATTTTTAAGAAAAGGGCTTTTGTTTGTTTTTTTGCAGTAGTAAAACTCTGTCCGTGACCTTCCTGTACAGTGGAAGGTGCTTTTCTTCCTAAGGAGCCTGTTATAAGAACAAGTCTTTGTATCAGACCTGTCAGGAAAAGAAGAGGAGGAAGCCTTGTCCCCTTGTCCCTGCATATCTTTCATCAGGTGTGTTCTATGTCTGAGGAAGAGGAGAGGATAGCAGGAGGTGAAAACCTGAGAAAAAAAGAAAGAAAAAAAAAAAAAGGAGGAATTCCTCAGAGACCCTTTCATACTTTCTCTGCAGAAAACACTAATACACAAAATATAAATAAATGCTGCATGCCAGCTAAACCATGTATTAAGGCTTACATCGTCATTAGATTGTCAGTTTGTGTATGTCAACTCAGCTGTGTGTATTTAGGTGTATATAGTTGCAAGAAGAGCCTACTTGGGAATGTGAAGTGCTTTGTAAGCAAGGACTGATTGTCCTTCCTTTGGGATTTTGCTCTGTTCCTCATCATCAGGACCAAACCAAGGTCTAAGCACCAAGAAGTGCTTTTTAATTGGCTTTTACTGCCAGTGTCAGTGGTTTAAGATGGGACTTCAGGATATGCCAGGTACATACAGAAAACGAACTTGTCTGCCATGAGGTGGAAATCTGTTCTGGCATTCAGCAGTGGAGCCGTAATCACTTCAAGCTGGGATCTTGTTGGATCCCATCACCAAGCGAGCAGGGCTAGGCCAGGCTTCCCTACCGCTATATCAAACCCGGAGCTACGTGCTAAGTGTAGTAGAGAGAAGAGGTGGCCACTGAGTAACTGGTACTGCCCCTCTGAGAGAGAAAAATTCATGCCAGTGCTCTCTCTTTGATAAGGCACTAAATAAAATTGTTATCTTTCATTATTAGCAAGCCAGTCTTTATAAAAGGAGAGGACTTAACCCTGTTATCTTGGATGCGCTTCAACTGCTCCATGCACATTTTTCAGGCTTTGTAGAGGTGTTGATCACAGGTAATGGTGATGTGATATTCTGTGTTTGTATGTGTGTGTTTCTGTATTCAGACATGTATATAATTTAGAATAAATTCATTGTACTCTCAAAGAGAGGAAATACCAAGTACTAGGGAGCTCTACACTTTAAAAAAAAAAAAAGGCATGAATAGAAGCAATGGCTGGGAATTGAAGCAAGACAAATTCAAATTAGAAATCAGGCACACATTTTTAATTGGAAGCATAATTATACGCTGAAACAAACCAACCAGAGTAAGTGATAGATTCCTCTAGTCAAGACTGGGTGGCTTTTAGAAAGACAGTGTGTTGGCCAGACAAGAGTTACCATCCTCTTGTGTAGCTGTACTTGAGCAAAATGCTCTGGCCAGTTTCCTGCAGCAGGTCAGGCTAGAGGCTCTAATGGTTCTTTCCAGATTAGAACTAAGTGAATCGAAACACTAACACTATTGCTGTGAGACAGATGTATCTAAAACTGGAAAACAGCAACCTTGTTAAAACGTAGAGGGACAAGTGTTGAAGGAAGGCTCATGTTAAATTCCTAGTTTAAATTCCTAATTTCTAGATCTGTTTGTAGTATGATTTTTTTTTTTCTTTTCCTTCTCATGGGCATTTTCTTTATCTGTGTTGGCAAAGAATTTGAATGTAGAACAGTTTTACAAGTTGGGATCTAACTGCATTTCTTAATGTACTTTTGTCAGTGGTTGGACTGGGGGATGCTAAGATGTTTTCGTTTTCCAATGAAGAGCAATTGATCGGCAATTTAAAATAGATTTTCTTTTCCTTCCTGTTTTTGGCACATTTTTTACATGTAGACATAGGAATATTTTTCTCAGTGCTTTTTCTATTCTGTTGTGGGGGCTGTATCCTTCTATTTGTCATTAATTTGTGGCTTCTATATCATCCAGAAGCTTGGAGTAGAAAATTGGACAATGTGTATGAGAAATTTCCAGTGGACTTGCACTGGAGGAGGCAACTGATTCGTTTCCTACACTGGCTGCTCCATCAGCCTTAACGTCAGAAGGAAGATGCAGCATGCCAGCAAAGTGGGGACGGGGAATGCTGGAAGAACCGAACTGTGCCAGCCTCTGAGGAAGTTGTAATGATTGTCCTTGTACTCTAGCAAACTCTGACTCTGCTTGTATGTCTTGGGGGAATGAAGGGAAATAAGGTTTGAACAGGCATTTTTAACTGTTTTTCTGATCCTCCTTGTAACACTCGCTGTTCTGCCTGACAGTATATTGGCAGCCAGGGACTGCTGGCATCCCCTGGAGGGGGAGGAGGAGTCCTGCCTCGAGATTATATGGACACAGTCAACTTTCAGCGGTTGTAGGATCTCAGCCACCTGAAGCTGCTGTTGCCATCCATCTTCTTTGTTTGAAAAATCTGCTTTTCGAATGCATTTCCTTAAAGCTACAGGAAGACATCATATAGCTCTTATTATAATAGTATGCAAGATTTTACGTGTGTGGTACTCTGGGACACTACAAAATATGTAGGATATCTTGGGGTGTGTGTGTCTGTTTCTGTCTCTCTCTTTTTTTTTTTTTTTCTTATTTTTCCTGTGGTATGCAGATTACACAGGAAGTAAAAATACTCTTCCAGCTGTTTTCACAAATTTTAAATAGCTTTGGAAGCTTCCTATGAAGTCATCAGTCACCTAGTTACTACACATAAATGTGTTCCTAAATGTAACAGGTTTCATATTTCTGGCTGAATTCCTCTTTGCCTATGTCAGAAAAGTCCCACAAACTGCAGACAGCTGGAGCTAAACAGAAATAATCATTCTCTCAAAGTGCTTTTAATGTGTATGGCAAACGGACCACAGTTACTTAACTGCCTTTTAGTTTTGTCTGTATTTTTGTGAAGACTGTACACAATATTAAGGAAGTTATAAATTTTAAATTGCCCTTTTTCCTACTTTTCATATAGTCAAAGAGTAATTTGGAGTTAGAGAATTTACTAGCAGGGGCTTGAATTCATTTGTTCTGCCCAGCAGAAGCTATCTAAAATATTTAGCAGTGCTACTAGAAACAAAGAGGAAAGCAAGAAAAATAAAGATACTTAAGCTCTAATGAGCAGAGTTGTAACTAACTCCATTTCCCTTTTCTCCTCTCCATTTTTTAAAGGAAGAGCTCTCTAAATGCATCAAGTGACTGTGAGCCCCAGACATTCCTAATAACTTAAATGCCTAAATTAGGTAGGTAGTTGCCTGAGGTCATATATATAGCTAACAGAGATGAGTGGAGGCCTCCAGAGGATGATTTGGAAGATAGGAGTGATGACCTGACCATGGCAGTTGCCTTTCTCTGTCCACTGATTTCTGCAACGTGAATGTGAAGTGGGATGGAACTGGATCATAAGAGTCCCATTGGGAAAGGAGGAGTCAGTAGGTACCAGCTCTACAATTCTCTTGTTTTGGAATCGGAGATGATGACCTAAGATACATTTAGGGGAAAGGAGGAAACAAAAATACAACATGAACAACTCTGGGGAAGTGGGATCGGTGAAGTTCAGCTTGGTGCCTTGTTGATCAAGAAACAGTAAAGAAGGTGGGAGGGATACAATAGGAGAATGACTCAGTCATGGAGAGAGAAAAACAGTAGCAGATCAAATTCATCTTTTCTGCATACCTTTCAGATGACGCTCCTGTCTGGTTCACTCCCGTTGCCTAGTCCATGCAGGACTTTTCTGGAGTAGGATAAGATTTACTGACTGTATATTGTATACTCAGAGGCCTTGCTAGGTAGGTGATGATAACTACATCTTTTTGATGCAACAGGGACGTTGCTGCCATCGCTTGCTGTGCTTCAGTGAGTTGCTAGATTTTTCCTTCTGAGAAGAAGTAGTACCCAAAAGAAATGGACGCTGCAGTCCTTCCCCAACAAATTCCTGGCTGTCTGGGCAGGGAGATGTCCTTTTCTTATGGAAAGGGACAGCTTAATGTGCCATCTCCATCTGCTGGTTGAGCAGCTTGGCAACAGAAGTATCTGAACTGGTTTCAGAAGAAAGAAAACTAACATATTGGAAAATTTGAGTAGGAAAGTAGAAAGCATAATATACACTTTAACCCTTACTGAAAAATGGAATTTAATCAACAACATATTAAAAATTACAACCCTCCCTTGGATGATTTAAATAATCTCTTATATTTTCATGGCAGGGATATAATTACATATTGTTTGATTAATTGCATAAAATATAACTGTGGAGTATAACTTGACTGATACAGGCAAATCAGTATGTCTATACTACTGAAAACATGGTAAAATAGGCATCTTTACTTGGAGCAGGTATCATGGTTTGTTTTAAAATTCAACCATGTGTAAAGCAATTATATAAATTGTACATTTTACAAACTCTGTATGTGTAGTTTCTGACAATGTGTTTGATAATCTCATTTTTATCTTTAGGGTGTAAAATTACATAATTGCTAATTAAAATGTTCAGCCCCACCTGAAAAAATGTATTACTTAGGTACTTCTATTAAATATTTTCTGTTCTGTCCGGAGCAGAGGAAATTCTCATTTTTAAACTGGTTGTCACTGAAGTATTCACTTACTGTTGCTACACTTCATCATTTGAAATATGCTTAGACGAGGAACTTAGGAAATGTATTTTCCTTTTCAGACTTTAGTACATAAAATAGTCTGAGTGGCATGCTGATAACCTTCAGGGCAAAGGGATTTCTTCTCTGCCCAAATAATGGAGGTGCACATTCAAGGCTTTCCTGGAGCAAACTAGAAACCTTAAAAAGGGCAGAGGTGAGCTCTACCAGCTGGCAAGTTTTCTTGGCAGGTTGACTTCACTAAATTAGTGTATTAATGAAGTCATGATCTGTAACTTTAGAGTTCAATCATTAAAAGGTGCATATTTACATATTTTTAAATTTATATGTGTATATTGCAAGTACGTTCCTGAAGTTTAGCATTTGGATCTTCAGCATAACATTATATGGATGTAGCTTCCTTGTTTGTTGTTTTAATCTATATTCAAAGCAAAAAAAAAAAAAAAGATAAAGCTTCTATAAGCGCTATCCTTTCCTTATTTCCAGGGAATATGATTACCTTGATATCAATCTATCCCCTTATTCAAATATGGTGTTTTTTTTTATATATGTGTGTATATGTAACTACATAGAAAGGTAGAGAGAAGCGTGAATTTCTCAGCTGCACATTTCAATGAAGAGAAAGCCACAGTGATACAAGAGCTATAACTGTCATCATCTTCTGACATCTCTAGTTAGGGTCATGGTTTTGCATCTGGATATCATAGTGACTTTTGATGGAAAAATATTGTGGCTTCATCTTCACTGAATCCATTGATTTGAAAACAGTGAAAGTCCAGTGGGGTTCAAGCACAGGCAACATATATTAACCTCACAATTCAGGACAGAATTAACGTTTGGGGTTTTTTTTCCTATAGGACTAAATTAAAAAAAAAAAATAAAAACAAAACAGTACGAGTGTTTTAGTATTTTGGAAAATGTTTGAGGTATAGGCCAAACTGTTGCTAACTGTAAGTAAGGAGCAAATACAAAAGTTATTGTGGTAGGTATAAATTGAAAATAAACCTTGTGCTTTGCTTTACGTTCCAGAGTGGCAGACAATGTGCTTAGTATTATGTAATTGCAACATTAATAGTTTGGTGTAACTAGAATACAAAAACTTCATGCAATAAGGAAATGCTAAGTGTTTGGACCTGAAATCACTGATGCTTAGTTTTCAGTGTATTTTCTATGAGTAGTTCATCTAAAAGCAGCAGGATACGGGAAGGAATTGGTGTAAACCTGATGGGCTACTCATTCCTTAAGAGCTAGTTATCCTTCGGTAATTTCCTCTGTCCAATCTTTGCCAGTTCGTAAACTGTGACTGGCAAGAATATATATCAAGTATCAAAAGGAATTGCACTTTTCATGGTCTCCTACATGTGGTTGTCTGATATACGTTCTTTTACCTCATTTGGGTTTCTCTCCTGTGATAGAAGGAGATAGTTTTGCCTTCATGAAAAATATTTCCTCTTGGTAAGCCCACCTTTTTTTAAGAGACCATTTCTATCTTAAAAAAAATAGTAACCAGCAGCAGCTGCCCAACATTTCCATTTAGTCCTATTAGAATATGTGGTATGTTCTCTGGTACTGCAAGCAAGACAGCAGAATACGTAAATGCACTTTGAAGAGTAATAGCAGTCAACCTTTTCATATAGCAGTTGATTGTATATTCCTTGATAACATACCACCACTAAGGACTTCAAAACCTGTTGTTTGTTGTTGCTTGGATTGGTGGAAAATAGTTTAGCAATGACAAATCCTGTGAATATTGGGTCAATGGACCTATTAGTGGGGCTTTGTGCTTGCTCCCACTTCAGAGGTGCTCACTGATATTTTTCTTCAACCTTGCCTACAGGAAACTTAATTAAAAAATGAGAGCTTGTTTTATTGCTCCAACATTTCAAATCCAAAGAGGAGAAATTATACTCTAAGGGATCTGAAAGGATATGCTGGTATGTATGCCACTGAAATGTCTGGGTTTGATGCTTTTCCTGGAAAGTAAAATTCATTCCTGCGATACCCCTCAGGCTTCTGAACTCTTAAGCCATTCTTCAA
The DNA here is from genome assembly GCA_008711295.1 of Anarhynchus alexandrinus. Taxonomy (NCBI): domain Eukaryota; kingdom Metazoa; phylum Chordata; class Aves; order Charadriiformes; family Charadriidae; genus Anarhynchus; species Anarhynchus alexandrinus. The sequence continues at coordinate 669,747 of VUYV01000027.1, forward strand.
GCCGTAGATTATTTGAACAAATAATCTCTCTAGCAGGTCCTTCCTACAGGGGTGATAGCACTGAATAGTTTTTTCCTTTTTCTCCAGTTTATTTCAAGTGAGGATACAGAGTACTGGTGATGTCTAAAAGAGGCTAAGCATATTTCATATACTGAAGAAGAACTGCATTTCTTACACCAAGCATATTTCATATAGCAGGTGCTTTTTATGAACTCTTCTGAAGGGGAGGATCGACCCCAAATCAGGATTGAAACTGCAGTTGCCCACTTGCATGATTTCTGGTGATGCCTTGGCTGAGCAGGACAGAGGCAGGATTCCCACCTTTGGAAACGGTGGCTAGAATGAAGCCTCAGCTCTGAGAATGATAAGTCACCAGAGGATGTGTTACATGGCTGTGTTGTGGAGCTGATAGAAATAAGAGAAGTGACAGGGAAGGACAGGAGCTTTCCCGAGTGTCCTTAAGCTGCTGAATTTCTTCCTCCATTCAGTGCCAGAATTGAGTGGACAATGCTGCAGTTTTCTCTTCTTATTACTGTCTTTCCTTGGAAGAAGTATGTTTGAAACTATTGTTACTATATTTTTAGCCTGGGGATCTTGGGGACCTGAACCTCCTACCAGATGAGAGAGACTTCTATGTCCGTGTGCTACAGAGCACAATGGAGGCCGCAGGTGTTAGGATGAAGCTGGGCTAAACGCATCTCCAAGGTCATCTCCAAACTGCCCCTGGCTCAATGATGGCGTTTTAAGGAGAGATGGCATGATGCAGAGGTAGTACAAGAAATCCCTTGACGTTAGATGAACATGATTTCCCTTTTAGGGAGTGGAAACGGATTTGTTTCTGTGTGGTCTAGTCTCTGAGACTTCATTAACCAGAGCCTAAAGCTCATGGGAAGGGGTAAGTGAGCTGTAGAAGCAAGGTCATAGAATGACAGGCACGTTGGCTGGACGTGACTTTTGGCGACTATGTAGTGCAGCCTCCTGACATCTTTGCATTGGGCATTTTCACCACCAGCAGCTCTGCAAACTGAGGTGAGGGATTGTTGCTGACATATCTCTGGGGCTGGGTATGTACCTTATACATATGCATAAGTTTTAGCATTTTCTTATTTTATTACTGTTTCTTTTCCTTCTAATAAAGGTACTGTATTAAAGGGCTTATGAGAGGGATCAAGCCACTGAGGTGTACTCATAAGTAAGAACCCTTGGATGTTTGCATCCTTCCACCTTTCTTGCTTACAACACTGCTCTAAACAAGAATTGCAGGACTTGGCGCCAGACATCTGACTTTGAATGAAACTGGAGTTTGGGAAGAGTTTTTTTGGAAGGGGCGATGGCAATATTTGTCTAACACATGTCAGGTGAAGACAGACTGGTTTTAGTCTGTCTCTATAAGCAATAGAAGTGCATATATGAAGTGATAAGGGAAATAATATGGAAGTGGAAATCGGGCTTGCATACTCGTGAGACACTCCAGGATTTATTATGTATAATATATATTTATCCCTTAATGTTATTTTGAAGATAGATAATAGCTGGGAACTCCCTCTTGCTCTGTTTCTGAAATATGGTATCTGAAGGAGAAATATTTAAGAAATACCTAGGGGGTTTGAAATATAAGAGAATCATAGTGTTGGGAGATAAAGGCCACCTTTTATCTTCAGAACTGGTTCAGCAAAGGTCGTGGTAGGAACCGTCTCTGACTCAATGCTGTTTGGAAGAACCGCCTCCAGCAGAGGGAGGGTGCAGCCTCTGTTGCTCGTTGAACCACCAACATGTAGTGGGTGATTGCCAACAAGGCTGTCAATTAGTACTAATTGTGATGGTAGTTTTTGTGAGTCTAATTAAATTCTTCAAGCCATTCATATTGCTTTCCTTGGCCTTGCTGGGTTATTTAATGTTACCCACAGTCTGTGAGAAGACATCGGTGCTCATGTTGCATTGGTGCCAAATTAGGTTGTTTAATGGCTACACCTTGTTGAAAACTGATGCTTGTGGCTTAGGAATACCTGGAGGGAAATAAACACTGAGAGCACCTAGGAATAATAATTTGGTTTTCTTATTTTTATTTGTGGACTTTTGGACACAGACAACACTCGCAGGCATTAATAAGCCCATCTGCTCTCCCAGCATTTGCCCACCAACTCAAACAAGACAATATTACAGACAACTAGAGATAGATGATGGGCTATGTCTTTGAAGATGGGAGTTTGCCTCCATTAGTTCTGATGAGTTTTACTTTAATTTCCATTATTTAAGGATTCATCTGGGAGTGGTGTAAGCAGGTATATGTGTTTCTATACATAGTGAGAATTTCCGGAATATGAAAGTAAGATCTCAGGGTAGGGTGCAAGCAGGGTGCAAGCTGCTTCTTAATATAGTTCAAGATTTTTCTTGATTATTGGAGGGATCCCCATGTTGACCGCAGTGCTCAGCTGAGTGCTCTGGCATGTTGCCATTTACTAACTTTCATTTGAGTCTAATCTGCAAAGTAATACTAATTTTTCAAATAAATGCTTTAAAACTGCAGGATGTTCCCACACTGAAAGAAACCCCAGGGGGTCATCTGTTTCCTCTCTCCTGCTACAGCAGGGGAGACTGTTTCTACCTCTTTCTTTCAATGCCGTTTTTTCCAACGGTACCTATTGTCCCAAGCTATGCGGTAACCTAGGTACACAGTGCTGCCAGTCACAAGTAAGCCAGGAACTCAGCATTGCAAGTCACAAGCAGAATAAAATATTTCCCACCCTTTATTTGGCTATATACTGCTGGATGGAAAGAAAAATGTTATTTTGCTTTAGGAAGTGGTGAACCTTTATGTGCCATGGATTAACTTGCTGTGTATTCAGAACTTGATATATTCTGGCTTTACGTCCTTTATAGAACCAGGTGTAAAATTCTTCTTCCATGGAAAGTTGTTACAGTAAGAGGCAAAAAGCCTGTTTAGTTGATCTTTGAGGAAAGATACCACAGAAATAAAAATATCTATTGGCGTCTTACTTATGCACAATTTAAAAATTAATAAAGGAACTAGAAAGTGTGTAAAGTTTTTTGTTTGAACACCTTTTTTAGATGAACTAAAAGTTCTCATTACGCTTGTTCTAAGTAGTGATCTATTCAAAATGAAAATTTAACCCTGGATCCAAATGCAGTTTGTGAACATCCTTTCTGACTGCTAAAAGCCATGGACCTGCTATTGACTCCTTAAAGAGGTAGTGGTTAAGGACTGAGGTCATGTTCAGAATGTGAGCTTGAGCCCAGAGGTCTGTCTCCTCTATCGTCAGATTTGAGAACTGCCTTGCATTCAGCAGTTCTTCTATTCCTTAGGCTTATTTTGTGGAAATGTGTCAACTGGGGAAATTTTCTTTTCTTCCTTTTTTTTTTTCTTTTTTTTTTTTCATTTATGAATACTGCTTTTGCTGTCAGGGCACAAGAGAGTTTATTTAAGGAAATTTATTGCTGAAATAAGGGAAGAAAATGAAATTCTGCTGGCTGCCGCTTAAGACTTATGGACAAAGAACATATGGACAATAATTACTTTTAAAGCCTCCCTGGAAAATATAAAATCTCTTGCTATTAACTAAACTGCCTTTAAAACTAAAGAAGGCATGTGCAGGGCCTGCACAATTTTTTCGTGTGTGTCCATGCGTAATTCTCTGTGGATTTTTCATTTCAAGTCTACATTTGCAATATTATCCGTTTCTTTCCTCTTATCCCTTTAAAGAACTTTTTAAATGCCTATTTAGACACAGAGAACACGTATTGTAATCCACAATTCCACTACTGAGTTTATTTTTCATTTGATTATTATGTTTTATTATAAAGTTGCATGGGCATCTTGGTTAGCTAAATCTATGTGTGTTGATCTGATTAATTTACAGTTGGAGTATGTGTCTTAATATAGGCAGTTCTTCCTTTGCAATGACTTTTCTGGTAGCTTGCAGTCTATTTGTACTTTCCTTGGTAATATTTCCCAGAGGTGGGATTTAAGGAAGGAAATGGAGCAAATCTAGATTCAGACTTTGCTTTTGGATCTCCTCTCTCTAGAGGATCAGAACAAATCCCTGAATTTAATGACGCACTCGAATGTAATGAAAATTTGGATATTAATCATCACTGGGAACCTGCGTTCTGTGCTCGTTAAATAGCAAATTTTGGTGAGTGCTTCCCATTCCCTCATGAGATACCAGAACAGCAGGTAGATACCAAGCAACATCAGGTCATAATGCAAATTTTCTTTGAGGCAGAGCAGTGCATATTGCATTAGTTTTCACTGAAACCTCAGATTCCACTTTTACTGATGTAACTTTAACATCATAAATATGCAAAACGGCTTTATCATGTGCAATACGGGATTCTCGTCACTCTTGTTAGTGAAAGTCTGGACTATTTAGAAAGACCCGTTGTTTGAGTTGACATGTGAATTAGATTGAGAAACAGATTTCAAGAGTGAAGAACAATAATTCAAGTGGTGTTAGAAATAAGTGACTGCTGAAACCTTTCCTGACTTACCAGTGAAATATGTCTTTTTTTAATTAATTATGTTTGCATGCAAGGATGCAACAAGACCTAAATCTTTGGGTTCATACAGGACTCTAAGCAGTGTTGTCAATCATCTGATGCATTCAGAAGTCAGAAACAAGCCTGAGTTAATAAATTTTGAATTCTTTTTGCTTATCTTCTGGCATTTGTGCCTTTAGGACCTGTTTTTTAAAAGTTTTTTGTGCTTTCACAAAGTTCAGAAATTTTCTTTCACAATGCTTTAAAAGGGGGGGGGGAGGAACAACTGGGATTTTTGGGTGATTGTGTATCTCCCTGAAAGGAATGAGGTCATTTAAAGGGGAAGAAAAAATAAAAATCTTAAGTCTCAGGATGATACTCAGATTTGTCATAAGATTTCACAGTATGAAGCAGAAGATAATTCCCACAGCTAGACCTGTGTCTTGCCTGTTCCCAGGACAGGGTTGCCTCCTCTCTCCATAGTGCCCCACACTTGGTGCAGCTGAGTTATGTTGAGTTACAGCACAGGTATTTCCTGTTCCGATGGGTTCTTATGTAGCAGGACTGTAGGAAGACTTTTGGAATCCAGCTACAACTCATGGTCCAGGTCGCTTCACCTGCCACCATCCTCCCTCCTGACCGCAAATAGCTCTGACCTCGTAACATGTCCTGGTACGGGCCTGTCACATGCAGGGAGACAGTAAGGGCTTGCAAGCTTTAAACAGTGAGGGCTACATATGGATCGTGTCCCTCAGCGTTTCTGCAGAAAGGCGGTATTGGTGTGATGGCTCTTCCACCACGCAAGAAGTCCAGCTTTTTATATTCTGCGTGGGCCCGTGGAGTTCCCCCTGAATTATTGTTTGGTTCATGCTATAGGAAGCAAATGACTGATTAAAAAAAGATTCAAGATCCATGCATTCATCTGAAGGGGGAAAAAAAAACCAAACCAAAAAACTGAAGCCCTGATTTTTATTTTTTTTTTGGGGGGGTAATTAATACAGGGCACTTAAGAGTAAAGCAAATACCACAGCGAGTTTAAATTGTCTCTTCTCAAACTGCTTTAAAGTTGGAAAAGCAATGTCTATGCTTACCTGTAAGAATGCAACTGAAGCTGTGTAACATCTGAAATTACTGAGTAACAGAGGTAAAATTGCGGTTTTAGAATACAAGTATGAATTCACAAATGCATATATTTTTAAACATGCAAAAAACCTCTAGATTAGGAGTAAGCAATTGGATTGATGCTGTTGGATTGCCGGTAAACTTTGTTAAGTATCACAGGGGCAGGGTTTTGCTCAACTGGATCTGGGGTGAAATCTTGTTTCTCCATCATTCGCCTGGCAGGTGTGATGTTCTAGGTTCAGGACACTGCAGTTCCCTGCAATGGCTGATGAGTTGCATGTACATAAGGCTTGCAACCCCAAATCCAGAACTTGGCAAGGATGTAAAGGACAGTATTTTTAGGTGCATTCCTATATGCAGTGTAATATGTTGTATGTTTAAGTCTGTGTATATAAAGATAGATTATACCAGATGTTTAAAAAACACAGATCAGAATAGAATAGGTAATTTTTAATGCATATTCTTTACCAGCTGATGTTATTTTGAAATAGACTTTATACATTATATGTATGTATGTTTTTTCTCTTCCTAAAACAAAAATGAAGTTAAAAACTAATTAGTTTTTAAAGACAAATTACCATGCTTGTACTCAATTGTGTATTAGAACATCATGTATTAATACATTGTATGTTACTTATTAAAAACAAAGTCTCTGAAGAAGATTTTAACTTCTCGTTGTTTGTTACGGATCTTATGTAGTGGTAATTGCATATTCTTACTTCCAAACGCTGAATGGGAAGTGGTAGAACGGAATAGCGCTAATTCACCGGCAGCACTTCCTAATTAATTTATATCTTTTGGCTCTTTTGATTTAAAGAAGTAATGTTTGTTGTGGAAATCATTAGCTTTGTTTTTGTTTGTCATGGGTGCTAAGCAGCTCTCCTTCCAAGACTGGTCTGAGCTTGCAAAACTATCTATGCATTCTTATACTAATAAACTTTAATATTAGATTTTATACAGCTTCTTAACAAAACTCAAAGGGGAGTAGACTATTGAAGATACCTTTCTAGATCCTCTTTTGTGCAGTAAATTAGTATCTGCAATTACTATCTCAGTTTGCATTCTTTCCTAAATGCCATCTTCTTGTTTGCTTGGTTTATATGCAGGAGAGGATGTGGGGAGACAGCGGCCTTACTTATTCTAATGTTATAATTACACATTTTGGTTTACTCGTATGCATCAGCAAATGTATGTTCCATGCTGTAAAAGAAAAAAACGAAACCTCTTTTTCTAGTATTTAACATGAGTTGCATTAATTGAGTGTAGGTTTTAAAAAAACTGAGTTCTTCTGCCCTGTAAACCCATTTGTCCGTAATTTACTAACTACGAAAGCCTGTTATTTGTTTGTCCTTCCCATCCCGTGCTGACTGACTGCTTTGAATTTCAGGAGTAAATGAATTTGTGAGCAATGGTTTGTTCCATTCTGGCTTTAAGGCTTAATGAGACTGTAATGTATCCAGGCTGAGGTTTCTGTTTGATCTTGTAATAGTAGGAAACAGCCGAGTAGATTGCACTAATCATTAACGATTGCTAATACATTGGTTTCTCTCTATTCTGACTGTATGACTCTAATGCACGGGTTGGAGTCGGGCACGTGGTAAAACCAGGCGGTTTATATTGTCTTATTTATGTCACTGGCAAAAAAAACATAGTTGGTTATGGAGAAGGCTGGCCATCTCTCACGTCTCACTCCGCAGGAGCTGAAGATGGAAGGGTCAGTGCTGTTTAGAATAGCAGGATGTTCTTAGTGGGAGCCTCCTCCTGTGAGCCACTCTGCAGGCGTGACAGAGCTGACCCTAATGCCAGCTGAGGAAGCGGGATGCTTTCAGTCATGCCCCGTGGGAATTAATAATCCAGAGCATTGTGTTGGAACTGGTGGCACATTCGTCCTGTGAAAGTAAGAGTTCACCTTTAATGTAGTGACTCTGGTGCTCTCTGAATTCATTCCTGAAACTTAGTCTTTTTGTTCTCTCATAGGTGTTGGAGTGAATTATCTGTCCTGCCAGAACAGTCTGAAATGAATATACTTCCTTTAGGAAAATGGCAAAATTAAATTAAACTTTAAAGAAACCACAGAATCCCTTTTGAATATTTAACTTAAACCTTGACTTTTTTTTTTTTTCTTTCCTCTTGCTTTACCCACCATGGGACAGAATCAGAACTGAGGAATGGAAACCAGGGGTGGGAGGGCAGCCCTGAGCTAGAAGTTGGGTTTTTGGATGGTGGCCAATCATGGGAGAAAGCCAAACTGGAAAACTTGCAGAGGTGTTAAAGGCTCTGAGCCCACAGTCCTGTGGCTCACTGATCTAAGCTAGAAAAAACTGCTGATCTGAAAAGGTAATACGAAATGTATCGTAAAACATTGGAATGATGAAATAATATATGCAGTGAAATGGGAAACAATTTTGTACTTCTCAAAAACATCTGGATGTTCTGGGGTGTTTTTTGTTGTTGTTTTTTTTTTTTTTTAAGTTAAATAGGACTTAAAAAATCTGCAGCATATGGGAGCTGCAAATTCCCACCATGTGTTGCTGCTAAGCGCAAGGATGTATGGTTTGTGCGGCGACTTTTATTGTTTTTAAAGTGTCCACGTGATTTAGCTGCTTGCTTTGCTTTCAGCCCCACCCCAGTGAGAGAAGGCTGTCAGCTTGTGGCAGGAGAGAGCTTTAGAGCCATTGCAGACGACATTGTGGTGATCTGGAGATGGACATAGGTCCCGGCAGAAACAGACCCTGGGAGCCAAAAAGTTTCCAGTGTAACTTGACTGCCCAGCTTGCTTTCCGCAGACCCTGTCAGCAACACTTAACTGTGGTGCTGATAAGCACTATAAAATGTCATGGATGTTGTCTAGAGCCAAATCCTGATGGTGTTGCATTAGATTTGATCATGGGAATATGCATTCTCTTAGAAACAGCTCTGATATTAAAAATAATCTTTTCTTGCACCAACATTTGGCCGACAGCTCTATAGACACTTCCCAGCAACAACACAGACGGCTTTATTTGCTTTTGGAAGGTTTTGCTGCCCGAGTTCATGCTCCTTCCCTGCCTTTCTCCACCCCATTTTTTTTCTGAAAGAGGACTAGATCAAGGCACAGTGGGTTTTGCAAGAAACCTTATGCTTTTTGGTGTCTCGGTGACAAAACAGATAAGGAAGTCAAGTGTCTTTTCCTGGCATACAAACATTTACTGACTGGAAGAAGCAGTGTGTGGGGAGTATCCAAACATTTACAGAGAGAAGAATGGCTGTGGCAGCTGCGTTGTATTTTATAACTGTGATAAAGATAAAATCGTTCTGATGGTTTTTGAACCTAAGGAAACAATTTAGTTGAGAGGAAAAAAAAAAGACATTTTCCGGTGTATATGAAGAAACCCACATGCACACTATACAAACTCGAGTGCAACAATTTTGGCAAGTTTAAGAGCTGGGAATTTTTTCCTTGAGACACAATGTTCCTTGGGGACACATGAAGCAGGGCCTTGCAGCCCAGACATGGTGTAGCAGGTTCTTGGGGATCCTTATGCCTTGTGATGTCTTTTTTTTTTTTTTTTTTTTTAAAGGGAGTTAAGGTGATAAGATGATCTGGTTTTCAGGAGTGAGTACTTAGCAATGAGTGAGCACCTTTCTTTGAAACTTTGTCAGTGTTTAAAACACTGGGATAACTTCACAGTTCAGAGTGTGTTAGGCACATCTTGGTGGCGCGGTGAAAATATTAGAAGATACCAGATGGGTGATATGATACTGTGGGCAGATGACGGGGGCTATGACTAAGACTTGTGGAGGTCCAGCCATAATGGAGACCTTCAATAATAGATGCTGTATAATTTCCGAGTGCAAATGCAATGAAGAGTGTGTCCCTGTAACTTGGAGCATTAGCATCCTGTTGAGTAGGCAGATCGTTCTGGAAACCACCACATGAAGGCATTAACTATCTGTCGTATATGCTGGTTTTGCTAGTAATAACGCTTTATTATTCTTAGAAACAAGGCACACATTTTCTTTGTTTCTTTTGAAAGATATCTTTGTATGTGATGACTAACATTCTCTTTGCTTGAAGTTTTCATTGAGGTTTTGTTTTGTTTTTATTTTTCTTTTGTTTTACTGCTTTTAAAGACACTAAAGGTTGCTAAGTAGCCTGCAAAAACAGTATGCAAAGTTAAGAGATGTATCACAGGATTGTGCTTAGGTTGAATAATGAAGACTAATCAGATGAGAACAAAATGCAGTCTACTTTTTGCCTTGAACCACTAGAGGATTTAGTTCTAATTTTCTTTAGAGAAAATAAGAGAAAAAGATCATTTTTTCTTATACTCATGCAGTCCTTTGTTAAGACTGAAGAATTTTTGTCTTCTGGAGACTAAATTCTTTGTGCCAGATCGCAGGAGTACTTGATACTCTTAGAATGACAAGGAATTTATTAGGTATGATTACATGAGTCCATTAGAAAAGAAAGAGTTCATAGCACAGTTTTCTAGTTTTATCTTTTGCTTCTGCTTAATCTCTGATGCGGCAGAAGAAGCTAAATAGCGTTATTTGCTTTTCTGCCTTTGGAGTAAGTCTAGATAGCTGCATGGGAGGGAGAAGGTGTTTTTTCTGACCTCAGCAGGTGACTTTGAAAGCCCAAAAATATGAGATGTCAATAAAATGATTTTCTTAATGGACAACAGAAGTAATTCTGACTCTTTTGGGAGAAAGGCAAGAAACTCTGATTTCCTGTGAACAAAGAGAGATGAGAAGACAGAAGTTTTTGGAGTCTCTTTACTTTTATAGTCGTTCTGTCCCTGAAAGTCAAAACATCATATTTCCTGTCCAGTCCAACAAAGCATGTTAACTGCAGAGAATTTCTCCAAGAATCTGCAGGAAAAAAATGAAAAAGAAGAGGAGAAATATATTCTAGAAGGATAGCATAATTTTCTTTTAAAGACTTCAAGCAATGCAGAGTCCCCTGGTAAAATATTTCAATTTGATTTTCCCAGCTGTGAAAGTAATCAAAAGCGTCTTTCAAGGTTTAACTTGCTAATGAGATCCAGTGACTGGAAGTTAGTTATGCCATTGTCTGCATGATTAACTATTTCCATCCTGTTATCAGATAGCTTTTATGTGTGAAAATACCTGTGCATGGTGATGAAGTCAGCCTATAACATTCTCTTTGATGGTCTGAATATGTTGTGCTTCTTAAGTCTCACATCATGAATCATGTTTTCTCTGCGTGAGTCATTTTTGTGGCCCTCCTTTGAATGTTTTCTAGTATTTCCACATGTTTCTTCAATTGTGGACACTATGCTGGTATTCTGTCAGAGGTCTCACAAATAATATTAAAAAAAGTGAGATTACTTATATTTGCCTAACCTTTATTTGATTCCCCCCCCTTCCCACCAAGAATCTCATAGATACTTTTCATGAAGGTCTTTCAAGAGTTTATCCTGAAGTTCTCATCCTTCTCTTTCCTCCAGCTTCTCTTTTTTTCTCTCACTTCCACCAAAGTTCTCTTCCATGTTCCTAAAGTGGGTGGCTGCCATGGCAGTGACGAACTGATAGCCTTCAGGTATCCAACTAGTAGTATCTATTTCTTTTTCCATAATGCTGTAGGAAGCAGGCTCTTCTTTTAAAAACTTTGACAATCATCTAAACTAAATTCCTTAAGTGGGCGAGTCAAGTACAATCCTGAAGTTCCCATTAGGCACATAAAATCTCCATTCTTATTACCCCTTGTGTTGCCATGCGTTTGGCTCTATTATATGAATTTCATTAGAGTCTCCTCAGCAACTCAGCTTCTCAGACACCACATTTTCTTCCCTAACCTTTGAGATGCTGTCTCACCTGCCACTGTTAGCACAGGAGATCTTATAGTTTTCATAAAAATAACTTCAGATGAAGGATGAATCCTGTACGGTGCCACTAAATGAGGAGTTGTCGGTATCAAGAACATTTTGAGACCTGTGAGTATACTGCAATTGAATCCAACCGAAGTACACTCTGTTAATTCCACCTCATCATTTTTTAATTGAGATGTCATGTTGTACTAAGTCAAATGCCATGGAGAAATCAAGAGCACTAGAGCATACAATTGCCTTTGTCAACCAGACCTGTTATCTCTTCACAAAAAGACAATAGGTTTGTTTTACAAGACCAACCTTCCATTAAACTAACTGATTGACATTAATTAGATTTTTAGCCTCTAATTCTTTGTTGATGAAATTCCAAATTAATCACTTCTTTTACTGAATGCTAAATAACTATTCTAGAGGTCTGTGGCCCATCTCTTTTATCGTTATTTAAATATTGGATCTCCTTTGGCAGTCCTTTATTTCTTTGGAATTTCCCCACTTTTCAAAGGTTTGTTTAAAAATTAATATTAGCAATTCAGGGAAGCTCCTCAGCATGTCCTTTTAACACTCAGGGGTATGTGCTATGCAGGCTGCTGATTTGAACATTGTTTAATTTTAGCAGATGTTGCCTAACATCCTTCTTTATCGCATATGGCAAACTTTCTATTCCATCCACAGCTTTGCATGAGATGAATGCATCCTCCTGCTTCATTCTGAATACAGAACAGAAAAAAAACATTTGAGCATCTCTCTGTACTTTACATTACCCTTTACAGTTTTACCACTCCCCTCTTGCAGATCTCCTGTATCTTTTGTTCCCACTATTATCTTCTATGCATTGTCATTCACTTACCTTTCTTTAGACTTATATGTCCACACACTCTCTTTTTTCCTATGTGTGTTTTATATGTTCTAGTTTCTTTTCTGATTTTGTTGCTAGTTCCATGTCTCGTTTTAAGCAAGATACCTTCTTGGCCTTCTTTGTGTGCATCTGGATAATGATGATTTCTTGGGAGTTTACAAGGATACCTGTAAAGACACTATCATATTACGTTAAAACTTACAATTTAAATTTATTTTGTTGGTTTTTAGTTTTTATGCCAACTGCTGCTTTAGATTTTAGAAAAATGATGCTACAGACTTTTCAAATTTCCTGTAATATATGTGCTTGTGCTTTTAGACAGAACTCTGTTTTCTATATGATGGTGTTTTGCAGTGAAGTCACAATCATGAGCATCGCTGTCTGATGTTAGGCATATTTTTTTTTAAACGGTGTTTCACATTCAGAGATCTGAAATAGATAGTGGGTGATGAACCTGGAGTTTTGGGGGTTCTAACATGTTGATTTTGTTAACTGATGAAGGCAAATATTTGTCGTTGCTAGAATTTCCTTTACTTTTCTGAGTGGAGCTGAGCGAATCAACTGGTGCAGAGCCCACAGAGAGCTGTGCTGCTGTGCCAGTGTGGAGGCTCCATGCCATCAGTGAATTCCAGCAGCTGGTATCTGCAAATATGGCATCTTTTTAATGATACTCAGTGGTATTTACACAATATTACAGTGAAAACCGTTTGTTCAGGCCGTCTTGTGCGTGAACTGTTAATGCAACACGCTAGATTTCCTGCATTTTCTCCCTTCTATGTTACAACTTCAGTGGTATTAATATTACTTTCTGCTGTCCCAGTGTTTGAGGAGGTGTGGGTTTGGGTCTTATTAAGCTGTATTGGCTCCCTCTGGCATCTTCAATGTGCCGTTCTGGCACCCACTCCTGCCTGCAGCAGTGGTTATTCTCTTTGGCAGCAAAGAGCAATGTAGCCCTAAAGGTTTTGATTTACGTTTAGAAAATGCTACAGAGGGAGAGCAAATACCCTGAAGTGGTTGATGCTCCCTGTGAACTCAAGACAGATGGCATGGCCACGCTGCAACAGGATCTGTTCACGATGGGGCTCTGATCACTCTTCTTTCCATCTCCTCCAGTTGTTCAATAAGACCAGGTAGGGTCAGGATGTTGCCATGGTGAGAAAGGGCTGTGTGCAATGAGGTTTTGTGGGTCTGATTAGGAAATCTGCTCCTTGGAGAAAGGATGTCTCTTGTGTTTTTTTAAGAAGCAGAGAGAAGCTGAAGAAGAGGGGCTGATAGTTGAGGGTAGAGGGAACTGGGGGAGCTCATGTGCACACAGCAGCTCAGTCTCACAAATCTTCCTGTAACTCCAAGTGGATTGCTTCCAATATCTGAGTTGTGGGTACATATTTTTAATACCTATGTCATGTAGAAATGACTCACACAGCTGCATGTTGCACTTAGCCCCAAGAGAACAGTTGGGGTATAACCTAGATTTTGAAATATACATCAACTGCAAATTAAGAGAGACTTAAGACAGTGTAGACTTGATGTCCTAAGTGTAGTTGCCTCCTTCAAAATCTGACACGTTTACCGCAATATTTTCTATGCATCTCATTTACCTCTTCAGATTTTGGCTCCAGTTCCTGTGCTTTCTTCCCTTGCTCATTAGTACTCTTGCAGATAGAGCAGTCAAGGATGCACTGATGAGTGCTGTTGTAAAGATGGCTTTATTATGAATACAATTACAAATGTTCTTTATGGTTTATTTGACCCTTTTTAATCACTTTAATCACTTCCCTTCCCCGAGTTGCCGGGCTGCTGGCAGACGGACTTTGTTTTCTAGCTATCACTGAATGCGTGGAGACTAAATAACCTTGTACTTCAACCACCTCTTCAATGCTTGCATCTCTAATAGAAAATTGATTGATCAACTAATTGATAAAATCCAGCTAAGAATTCACTAAAGTGTTTGTGGGCACCAAAGAGGTGAGGAAAAAATGGAAAACCTATTTATTCTAATTAACTCAGTAAAAAACAATTTTGGGAAACAATGCCTGCCTTGGTGGTGTGGAAACCTACAGATATAGGCAAAATAACTTTATATAATGTTTCTCATTTTATTAAGAGGGAGTTTCTGATTTGCCAGAGGGGCTCACTTTGCAGCATTTTTGCTATACAAGTAAGGTAGAAGAAGAAAATTAAAACTAGAGTCCTGGCAGCTTGAATGTAAAGTGTACTCACCAGTGGTCTTTGTTCTTCTTGCAGCCCCAAGCACAGAAAATCTCCCATGCTGTTTCATTTCTTGCCTCAATGCATATATTTGAAGGCTGAGAGTCAAAGTCAGTGGTAAAATTCAGTGCCTGAGACATGGCAGTGAAATGGAAAGGAGCTGCAAGACATCAGCCGCATGACTTTAAATCTCATTGATTTTATCTCCTGCTTTGTATGTTGGAGTTCAGGAGCAGCTTTTGCCCTTGCCTCCCACTTCCTCCCCAGGAATGACAAAAAGGTTGTTTTGACCTGTAAATGCTTTGGAATTGAAGTGTATGTGCATGCACGGATAATTCAGTCACTTTCTACAACAATTTGTGCAACACATAATATGCTGCAGTTGATTCCTTGGGTTTAATCTGGTCCTGTAGCTAAGCTTTTATTTAAAAACAACAACAAACTAACAACAACAAAAAAAACCCCAAACCAATCAAGCTCCTCTTTCTGTAGTAATTTCTTTCAGTTGTTAGAAGTATAAAGTAACAACTCTTTGCTTGTCTGATTTTTAAAGCCTGACTGTAAGAAGAGTCTTTAAAAGGTGTAAACATTTATTTCACTGAGTAGCCAAACTTGGAAAAAATAAAATGATACCAGTGTGAATAGCAGCTCTTTCAAGTTTACCTAATTATTTCATTGCCTACATTAGGCAGTAAAATAATTAACTAAATAATATGCTTGATTTCCAAACTCAGACAGCTTCCTGAGGTATCTAAACCTTTCAGTATTTCCTCTCCATCTGTCAAATTTTCTGCTTTCCCTATAGCCTTTCCTGACAGGATTTATAATTTCCTTGTGTGTTTTCAGTGCAAAATTTTTTCCGTGTTGCTGCTTAAATCTTCAAAGCCACCCAAGTTAATCAAATGTAGTATAAAATTAAATATGGGACTAAATACAGACCAAATCATTTCATATTTTGTTCACTTTAAAATTTTATTTTTCAGTGTGCTACAAGATTTTGCCCTACATTGCAGTAAATGCTAGACTCTTATCTTTGAATTGAGGCATTTTCCCCACAGTACGTGGTGCTTTTCATGCAGCGAGGTTATTCCCCATGCGCAGGGCTGGGGTGGGCAGCAACGGATGCTTGCTAACTTGAGTAGCAGTTTACTTCTAGCCCTAAACAGGATTATTATTATCTCGCTTTGGCTTCTTCAGCAGACGTACTTTATAGATCAGGTATAAAAGATATATCTTTGAGGGGGGTATGGGACATTTTCTTCCTAAAAGTCTTTGATTCCTTCTGTCCTTTATGAATAGCACAGGGCTACTGTTGTTACTCAAGTGCTGCACTGAGTGGCAAAGAAGTTTGTGCCATATAGCTGCCTTCCAGCCAAAAATGCCTTCATGGTCCTCCTGGCTGCTTTGGCTATGCCTGGCTATTGGGAAATCAGGAGCGATGTTGTGCTGCTTTGACTAACCTTAATTTAATAAAGAGGGAAGTATTTTTTGAATTAAAGAAAGACTATATTTCTACCCCACTGTCTTGGATTTTCTAAAAGAAGCATTACTATATTTTGTAGCTATATTACAAGTATGACATAGGATTAGATTTAATACAGACAGACTGTGATCTCTTCAAAGAGTTTGTCTCATTATGCTTCTGTGTACCGTGAGGTATATATTGTCAAGTGAATATATCGTGTCATGGAAGTTACAAGTTCAGTTCAGGATGACTTAGCTCAAATTGCTGCAAACTGAATAGTTCTGGTTCAAGGCTCTTATCAGCTCCTCAAGTCTCAGTGTTCTAGCTGAAGATATTTATATCTCCTGCCTGTGAAGGCCAGGGTAGTTTGTTCTGCAAGCAGAACAGCTTGAGGAGACTTTTCTCCTTTTCTGTTTATTTCATAATGTGTTTCTTTGGTTGTGTTGTTTTTTTTTTTTCCGTTCTCTAGGTTTTTCTCACTTCTGTGCACTCATGATACTGTTAAATAAGCAAGTCACACACTCATGACTTCTGTTCAGTAGGGGTGAAAAAGAACATACACAAACATCAAGAAGCTGGAGCTCAAACTTGAATATCTGACTCTAATTTGACCTAAGTTGTGTCTAGAGTAAGATAACGTGTCACTTTTTAGCATTGACTACTTATATAATAAAATCGATCATGCTGTAAAAAGTTAATATTGTCAGATACATCACAGATTTATCACAGGCTTTGAGGACAATATGAAATTTCATTCATAGACAAGAGAAAACTACTCAGTCTGTGAAATTTTTACGTTCTTTAAAGTTACGTTCTGCAGACTTAGGGCCTTTAGAATAGCATTCATTTCTTACAACTAAAAACCTAACCGATATGAATATTTAATATAGGAAATTATATTTAATGTTTGGAATGCATTAGTAATTACTGATTATCTTAACATGAAAATTTGAAGCGATGTTCAGGTTAACCTTGGAGAGTTGGTGTGATGTGAGGGAGTCGGGGAGTCAGGTGGAAGCCAGTACTCTGGGGGATGTGAGAGCCTCTGGGAGGCTGTATAGCACGAGGCTGCAGATGGCCTCTATAGGCACCCCAGATCTCTGTGGTACCCGCAGCTGGTGCCTGGTGCCAGGGCGCAGCAGAAACCCTGCACCAAGACCACGAGTTCCCCACGCTGGGGCAGGGCAGTCACAATCCCAAATGAATTTTGGGCAAGCTGTCAGTTACTCTTACTGCCTTTATAAACCTTCTGCTGGTGAAACCAATAAAATCTGTCGTGATTCACTTCAGCTATGTGTGGAGACCGACCAAGCAGAAGAAAATGCCTTTTGCAGGTCCCTCCTGGAAAAGCAGCTGTAGGAGGGAGGGAGCAGTGTTGCAGGGTGTGCTGATGACAGGGATGCTCAGGCACACAGACTTAGCAGGAAGCCTTCTTCTAAAACATTGTTGTTTCCTGGTGTGTAGGTCGGGCTCCAGCCTATCTGTGATTTCCTGGAAAAATACGGCTTTTTTTGTTTGAAAATTCAGTCTTGTTGGAGTTTCATACTTTGGTTCATTTGTCTGAGATTCCTGCTTTACAGATGGTGCAGACAGGAGCCCCTGCCCTGAGTTCACAGCGTTTGCAGCTCAGAGAAGTGAGCTGCTCCTCGTTTTGCTCCTGGGGCAGAAACCATTGTCCAAATATAGCATCCAAAATATGTAATCTCTGTGGGAACTTCACCTGGCTTTGTACAAATAAGACAAGGAAAACGGGGAATGTAAGGAAGTCAGAAAGCTTCCTTTTTTTGAAAGCCATGTGTAAGGCGGCAGCAATAGAGAAAAAGGGAAATGGTCTTCTACGTGCATGCTTTTGCCCTAAGCAAATCCTTGTCAAAAGTGTGTCTTCCATAGCTCAGCAATTTTTGCCTGCTTCAGGCATTATTGTATAGCATTATTTACACATGTTTATGTAAATAAGTGTACTGATTAAAGCTGACACATTTTCTTTCCTGTTAGTTTTCTGATACTGCTTTCCCTTCTTCCTCCCTATTCCATTAATAAAAAGAAATTCAAGTTCTTGGAATTCAGGCCTTAAAGGATGATCTATGGATATAGAGAATGATAATGTGCAAGGGTATGATACTATCTTCATCCTTTAAGGTCTAAGATTTAGTCATAATAAAAATCTATATCCATATAGATATCCATATATATCTATATGATTATAGATATATATTAATAGAGATATAGATTTTTTTATTATGAGTAAATCTTTCTGATGTTCCAGAATTGTCACTGAGGCCTTTTGGTTAAAAAGGAAATAAAAGTAAAGGTGAAAATAGAAAGACAAAAGTTGGGCTTTGTCCTTTGATATCTTACAAATAGGAGGTATGTATCTGGAAAATGACTGCCTTCTGAGGCCTCCCTCTGATTCAACTAATCTTTTAAAATTGGTGCTGATACTTGCTTTTGCTCAAATCTGGGAATAAAACCTGTTCTAACGATGACCTGTGACCTGCTTCTGTTTTTCTCTGCTCTTTTCTCTGCCTCCTCCCTTTCGTATAAAGCCTTCTTGTAATGGAGAAGAATAGTCAATGTGCTATATCAGCTAGCTGTGAAAAATCGTAACTATGTAAAAATGAGTTCACTTTGAGCAAACTTACCCAGATCCTCTATTTTTCTATTAATGCCGTGCCAACAACTTACATGCAAGCCCCCTATCTAGCTGAGGGTCATCCATTAGTTTTTTTGATCTTTGGTTTGTGGGTTGCAATGATACGAAAGATGTAGTGAATGCATGCATGTTCTCTGTAATATGATGTGAATTGGAGACAGATTAAGTAGAAATCTGTGTATCTGAGTTCTGGGCAGAATTCCGAAGTGCACACACTTGTGTGCAAACATGAGCCATAAATGGTAGTTCTCATTTATTTTGATTTCTTTGAGGTCTGATTATATGGTTTTGCAATACTTTAGGTGACAAAATTAGTTGATGTTTAATTCAGTTGATGAAGGGATCAGCATTATTCTTTCAGTAAGTGTCCTAGTCATGGTAGATGATTCTATACAAGGGCTAAAAATACCGTCCAGTGTATTTCACAACCTGCATGTGAGTGCTGGTGAATAATTGCCTTTTACTGTATTGTCTAACCAAACTTCTATTGAAGTAAGCCAAGCATTTACTGGAAAACGTTGGGTTTTAATGTACAGCCAAGACACAAATGATGTTTTGTATGTCCCTGAATTCCAGGGTGATACTGCCCACGAGTGGAGCTGGGCATGTGAGAGCACAGGATCATCTGGGTTGTGAACAGATGCTGTTACGTTTCATAGATTTGTACAAATGGCTTTGTTTCAATGGTACCCACATCTGGCTGTCAGCTCTGCTGTGCTGCATGTTCTGCGGGAAGGCAGTATGTTAATACCATTGACTAGAAAATTCAGCCAGGTGTTAAGTTGAACAGGAATCAGATGACGATCTTGAACAGTTGTTTTTAGATGGAGTGTTTGGCCTGTTTTTTAGTGACTTTGTACAAACACATAGCACCGAGCATCATAACATTTACATCTCCCAACAGTTAAGACTTTTTATATACCGCAATCTTGATGCAGATAATAATATCAGTGGAGCAAATACTTTCCATGCTCCAGCAATTGCTGTTACATCTCAAGACAACCTTTTCCCAGGAAAAAGAAATTTCATAATCAGTAGATGTGTCTTTCTCAGAGTCAGTTCGCTGTATATCTAGTGTTACTCTTGCAGAAGGTAATATTGAATAACTGGAGATGTGATTGCAGTCCTGTCAATTTTGGTATGAAAAGGTGTCTTAAGTTATTCTCACCAGTTTTTCTGGAACATACTCTTGTTCCTTTTAAGAGAATTGTTATCCTCGTGATACTGTCCCTAAATGGTCTTGATGCCTAAATGGGACTATATAGCAGAAATTGAGATGGGTGCACTTTTGTCCCAACAGTGTGCAAGAGAATTACAATCTTTGCATTGTGCCCACTTTCATAGGAAGTTCATTTTTGCCAAACTAAGGCAACACAATTGTAAGTGATTTAAGAAACCTAAATCCTTGTGAAAACTGGAAAATATTCAGCACAGTGGTTTTTGTAGCCCAGTGTCCTCTCACTAACAATGACCGACAACAGTTGCTTAGGAAACTGTGTGAAAACAAACATAGGTTATACGTTCAGAGACACCCCCTGCCTCTGCCAACAATCAACATTTTAGACTCACTGAACCAGTGGCTGCATCAGGATTACTGCAGCCATTTGTGAATCCTCCTTAGCTGATGCAATACAGAGGAAGAAGACCTACAAAAGAACCAGTAAGGTCGAAGTCTGTCCTGTGCACTTCCAGGATGACTCACAGGCATAAGAATATGCTGCCTCTTCTATGAGGACATCTTTTGGAAAGCTGTCCACCTTTTTCTATAACCTACGTTGTTATCATCCCTCTTTTATGCATACAAATTTTGCTATGCTACCTCTGTGAAACCTCATCTTCCAAATCACATTTTTCAAGAGGATTTGTCTTTTCTTTAAAAACAAAGGTTTGACTTGTGCAGCATGTCCCCCAGGTACTTCATTCCCAACTCTGCCAAGGATTCGCTTTGATTTTGGACAAGACTGTTTATCCACTTTGTGGAAGCAGAGGTAATAGTATTTTTCTATAGGATGAGTTTAAAGTTTTTTAATGGTTAAAGATACTGCACTGCTAGGTCCACACTATATCATAATATTTTATTCATGAACTGGACAGTGAATAAAGTACAGTGAGATCATGAGATACTGCTTGGGAGCCAGCTTAAATTTACCTAGTGGTGAAAATTCAGTACTCAGCTGAATAGCTCTGGCATTTCAGAAATACACATCTGAAATACATTGAGGTTTTTCCTTAAACAACACTTCATTGTGGATTTTTTTTTAAGTAGAAGTAAGTAGAAGTTCTTTACGTCATATCTGTACTTGCAAAAAACTTGACTCCTATGGAATGATGGTTAAACAGGCTCTAAATTTTCTTATGAGGTGTTAAACCCCTTTTCTTTCAGGCTTTGCTCTCATTCTTATAATGTAAAAAGCCCTTTGGTTCCACCAGCTTGCACTGTCCATGTTTGCCTGCTTACCCAACCTGGCGTGCCAGAGTCAGTTTGCCAATTCCAGCTCTTCTAGAAATTGTTGAAAGAGCCAAGCTATATTTTTGCTTTGTAGCATGTCGGAGAAATAGTGATTTATAGCGTTTATTTCCAAGTTGAAGTAGGGTACAAGAGGCTGGTTTTCATCATGTTTTCTTCTGGTCTAAAGCACACATTACAACGGGTGTGTGCCTTGTGATGCACAGAGAAAATAATTTCCATTAACTGGCATAAGTGGCTACATGCGTGTGGGCAATGCTGAGCAAACGCTTCTAAAATTAACTACTGAAATGTAATAAGAAGAAAAACCTCTATCGTGCTGTAAGGTTCCTGTAGGAATCTGTTCTCCCTGATCTGAAATGTGAAAAGGATGCTATCTCCTTATAGCCGCTGCTGCTTCCACCTCCTGCCTCACGGGGTGATTCTTTTTTATGATGGCAAGGTTTTTTAGAAGACTGGGAAAATACAGAACATTACATCAGAAAGAAAGATCGCTCACTTGTTTGGCTATTTTTAAATGTATATTTATCCTCTGTCATGGTGTAAATTAAATGAAAAACAACTACGCTAAAAATAAATGTACTGTTGTGGTAAATGAGTGAAAATTGTATTGTTTCTCCTCTCATTATTCTAAATGATGCATTCTATCCAATCCTATCCTGTCCTATTCTGTAATGTTTTTTCAAATGATAGTCCATTCCTTAAATGATAACGCTGCGTTTAAATGCAGCAAACAAGTGTAGTCAGGAATAGTGCAAAGCCACTGCTGTGCCAGTTTCTCTGTGCCAGCTCGGGACTGAACTACACTGAACTGAACAGCCCCTGTTTTCAAGTTCTCCATGAACAAAACTGAGAAATGTTTTAATTGTTGACCTTCAGAGTGAAAAAAGTGGTGCATTAACTTACAGTGTCACCTACTATGCTGTGCTTATTGATTCCTGGGGCCAGAAATGAAGGTAATAACGAACTGATGTGCTTTAACAGCAATTTATTATAACAACTAGTCATGATTTCTTGATGGCATCTCTCCTTCTCCTTTTCCTTCTCTCCTGCAATACTGTCTCATCTTCTATATTTTTGCTTCATCTCCCTAATTCCATTGTTTCATCTGGCCTCCTTATCAGTGTCTGTTTAATGCCAAGTACGTGCAGTTTTAATCCCTCATTAGATAATCAAAGAATTTTGTATGCACCAGGACAAAACACAGATTTTCATAATAACATATTTACAGTTCTTCTCTGGGTCAAGTTCAGTAGGAAAAGAAAATATTTACAGGATACCTCATTTTAAAAGTTGCTTTGTATCTTCAAAGTAGTGCAAATACTGTTTAGCTAAGAAATGAAGAGCTGGTGTAGATCAACTTGTATGTGTGGTGTGCTAAACTACTTTTTTTTTTTTTTTTGAGTCTTTGCTCCTGATTTTGGTCTTGGCAGGTTGAGCGCTCTGCAGGGAAAACATCATAACTTCATAAATGCTTTACAAATTTTTAGTAAATTAGGCTGTAAGTTACATCAAAGTAAAATTTGATCTCATCATCTAGAAAAAGCATGGCTTGCTGCAGAATTTAATGGTGATTGTTGAATTAGATGATGGTTTTTATGCTGACTACTATAATCTCTGGTGATGTAGATGGATAAAACATTATCCAACAGGACATGCAGTTTAAGGAGCTGTAGAGCAAATAGCTCAAACTTGGATAGAAAAGTGCTGAAGATATTTGTGGGAAAAAAAAGAAGCTATTGATTGGTGAAAACTTACTTCTGATGCATTTAATCATTCTCATAATGCGCATGGTATTAAATGAATGTGGCAGGGTTTATTTTGTAGATAAAGCATTTAAAGAGGAGAATGCCTAATTCATTTAAGGGTGAGTGGCCTGAACTCTCACCAACAGGGTGTATGGATGCTCATGTCTGCTAAGAACTAAAACCTTGGAAACACACACACTGTGACAGGGAGTGACTGCAGCTGCTGTAGGTGACTAAGCCCCAGTAGGGAACTGCTATAATTGGTTTTTTTTATCATTCTATTAATTCTTGAGCCTTTCCAACTGATCATCAAACTAAGTTTTAAGGGTGCTTTTTTCCTATGTGAGCAAGTGTTCCCTTGTCTGGATTTGAAGTCAAGACACTGGACTGCCCTCCTTATCAATAATATGAAAAAGCACAAATTATTTTCTTCATTTCCTGTCCTCGATGAGAAAAGATAAGGCAAAAAGCTTTTATGGGCATGATAGATTAGAGGAGGCTTGTAAAGTAGTTTAAAAGGTTGGTGAATTACATGTAGTTTCATGAATTACATGTCTTTCTGTATGCGTGGCTTTTAGGCAAAATTTGACATGTGATTTTGCTAACTGGACATCAGAGTGTAGTGATAGGTCAAGGCAGAATTTAATCCAGATACTAAAGAGCACATTAGACTGTGAATTATCGAATTGTTGACTGTTTTTATTCCAGTATTACACACTGGATTTCTCTGAAGCTCTGCGATGAAGAGAATGAAACCAGCATGTCTTATTTAAGTATGACCATTCATTACTTCTGGTGCACGCGGTTGAGGTCAGGCTCTGGAACCCATAATGACCATTGTGTGTCAGTAGAGATGGGTAATAAAGGTGTCCAGAGGTCAAATATCTTTCATTACCTGCAAGGGCTCTAGTGACATCTCACCAGCACTATATGGTTTATGTTTCTAGTGCTTATGAATTGATTTATCATAGGCCTGTATCAGTTGTTGCTTTTCATTATATCACTGTAGATACAGAGATAGTCTGATATGGCTTCCTTATCAGTTATGTTTATTTTGCAGTTATTTTATTGGCTTTTGAGTTGTGCAATGTATTGGTTAAAGCGCTTTCAGATGATCTTCATTTTCCATACATTACTGCAAGAGAAGATAATATTT
Source organism: Anarhynchus alexandrinus (assembly GCA_008711295.1). Classification (NCBI taxonomy): domain Eukaryota; kingdom Metazoa; phylum Chordata; class Aves; order Charadriiformes; family Charadriidae; genus Anarhynchus; species Anarhynchus alexandrinus. The sequence goes on from VUYV01000027.1 coordinate 693,753, forward strand.
CAGTGAGACTGCGCTACCTACTAAATCCCTTGATGGAAGATGGAAAATAGTTTTGCAGAGAAGAAAGTTCTAGTAATGTTTGCAAAGCATTTATATCCTGATTCTTCCTTTCCAAGATTTACTTTACAAAGGCTGTAATTGTCCTGCTTGGTCTCTGCCCAAGAGTGAGGGTTTTGTTGGTGTGTGTGGCGGTGTCTGTCTGGTTTTGTTTTTAGACTGAAACCAAAATGGTTTAGTCATTATACAGAGACATGAAAAAACTAAATAAAACAATTGTCCCCGATGGCATTATACAGAATTAGAAAAATTTGTAAAGCCTAAATAAAAAATGGGAGAAAACTAAAATTGAAAAATCCTTCCCTTGGAAGGATAGTGGGGTGTTTGATTAGGTTCAGCAATGAGAAAATGTTAATTTTTGTGTTGACTAATGTACTTCTTTTTACCCTCGTATGTCAATGTTCCTAGTGAAATCTGGCTCAAGTACACATGCTTGAGTATCATTCTCTGTGAGTCATGAACCTTGCCGCTTTTGTGATGTACTTACTCCTAGTCATGTTTTTTTGTTATGCATCTAGGGGGTGTTTTCCTCAGACCAGGAAAAAAAAAAATTAAACAAAGACCTCTGCTTGGCTGTTTGCCTGAGTACAGGACAATCTACCCACTGTGTGACCAGTTCTCTGTCCATGCCTTCTGCTGAAGACCCAGGCACATTTCTCAGAAATGTTCTTCTGAGCGGTCATGTGGTAGGACCCCATCCCTGTGAGGGTGGTCCTTGAAGAACTGGGGAGAAGGCGGGCTCTGAAACATCTCTGTTCCTGTGGACCCTAAAGAAGGGACTGGCCAGGGAGGTTTGAACAACTTCTGTAGGATAGTAAGACATCGATTTTGAAGACTGTGACTCTGGGATGGCAGGTTTCCTAGGAATTTTTCTTGAGCTTTCCCAAATTTCCAAAATGTGGTGGGTTTTTGCAGTTCAATAAGGGCAACCCCCTTCTCATCTCCTTAGTAATTTGCCTAATGGACAAAATTGATACCAAAATTGCCCAAAAGAAGATAAAACCAAAAGCATGCTTTGTTTTTGTGTTTTCTTAATACAGAGCTTTGATTTTGGTTGGTGGGGGGCTGGGACGTTGTTTGCTTTGATTCTGTGATTTGAGCTTGGTTTGAGAACAGTCAATTATTGACTAAGTGTTTGAGACAATTTAGACTTAAAGCAACCTAGGAAGCCAAGTGATCATAAATGATAGTTGCCTGGTTTCTTAAATAAAGCTATTCACAAAGCTCTTTTAAAGATGTAATTTAAATCTTCGTGATATTATGCTTGTTAGTTCTCAAAATAATAATTTCCATTTATAGTACTAGTGTGCAGTTGTTACACTATAACACTGTGCTCTGGATAGTATTTATTCAATTTTTTTAATTGGAAGTGCTTAAAGCATTTCACAAAACATTAACAATCCTTGCAATTGCTCTCTTAAAGGAAGTATTCATAGCCCCAGTTTCCGTATAAAAGATGACAGAGACATTGAGTCATTTGCCCGGGGTTACAGAACAAGCCAGTAGCAGAGTGAGAATGGAACCTATGGGTCCCGATCTCTACGAAGTGAAGTAAATCTTCAAAAATACAGGCAAATGTTTTTCACTGCATGGGAATTCTTTTATATGAACAGGGGGAGTAGGATAGACGAGTAGGTTTTATGAGTGAGTGCTCATGGAATTATGTACTACTTTTCTTGGACTCTTTCTCATATATATATTTTTTTAGTTAATTTTGAAAGAGTAGAGGTAAAATTTGCTAATAGGGCTATATAAGAATGGTTATCTTCTGTATTGTTCTTTCAGTATGGTATAACAAAAAATAAAAGTACGTGCAGTGCTTTTGTGAAAATTTGAATTGTAGATTAGTATTTAACTGTTCAGCTGCAATGGTATCAAGCACTACCAACCAGGGCTGACACAAGTGATATGGAAATATAGAACAATGCAATTTTTGCATCTCTGAGGAGATTCAAATCATTAGCCTGTGTAGAATAAAGTATATTTGAATAGATATCAGCCATATGAGAATAGACACTTTTAATTGAGTCGAGCTTAGTCCTTGAATATAAAAATGCTTTGTTTCCATAACCAACATTATGCTACTGCAGCATTTTTTTCTGCATGTGAGTTTTCTGTATTTAGAGCTATAAAAATGGGAAAGGTCAAATTAGCGTTATGGTTTTAGTAATTAACATTCTGCTGTAAATCAAGTGTATAGCTTAGTTTGATGTTTTTATATCAGTTTCTCAAGAAGTATAAGAACTTAAAAGTTAAGCTTCATATCACAGAAAAGCAATGCTGTATTAAAAAGGAAATAACTATCATGAAGAGATAATGTTTCTGAATGAAGTTGTCTGTCTTCATCTGGTGCCGGGGCATTTTATTCTCAATTTCTACTCAACAAAGAGAACTTATTCCAGTCCTGTCCATGTTCTGAAATAATATTGGTGGCTTTTGCATTTTGAAAGACAAGAAAGATGCAACCAACTGCTTTTACCATCTTCTGTCTTTACTGTTGAAGGAAAGGTATCTGGTGCTGTATTTGTTTCTAACGTAAATCTTGAACAAATTCATCGCATTACATTGCTGTAGTGATACAGCAGAAAATGAAGACCATTTTATAGCCCCTGTGGAGAAAATAGCCTAGGAGGATGCTCTGCTCCTCGGGTCCTTGGACCCGTGCTAACACTAATCTTGTTTCTGCTGTTAGTGACTTGGAAAAATGCTATTACTTTGCACTACTGTGATGCTTTACGAAAGGAAAAATACTGAGTTTTAAAATGAAATATAAAATAAATATAAGAATAAAAATGTACTCAGTGATGGCTTTAGTCTCTTCCTGTGGGGTTGGGCATCTGACTGAAAAGAAACTCTCTGTGAAACACACTATAACTGGTTCTGTGCTGACTTTAGGTTATGAGAAATGCATTGTTGGTATTCAGATTTTCAAAATCAGTACTCTGCAGTGCTGCATGAAACATGTTATAGATTGAGTATATTATGAGTGAAGCTGTCAGATCTACTTCAGGAGAAATAATTAATGCTAGTTGCAAGGCATGCTGTTTTCATGACAAAATCCAAATGTTAAGTTGAATATACCTTATCTAGTGACCACTGGTCTTTGTAAGCATCTCATTTGGAAACTGTTGTGTGTTTGTGGCCCATGTCTCAATAGCAGCTATTCTTCCGTAGTCAGAAGAACAAAGTATCAACAACAAAAAATTTTTCACTTTTAGCGGTATACCTTGGAAGAAAACTCAAGTATTAAAAAGCAACAAATATGAGATTGGGGACAGGCATAAGAGAAAGAGAAAGGGAGAATTTTGCAACAGGGCAGTTACACATTCAAGTAACCAAATTACTTTTTCTCGTTGATATAAGAAAATTTGTATGTTGATCTTCAAGGAGGTCATGATCGCTAGGTGACCAATGATCCGGCTAGTCCAGTGTATAACATCCGAGTACCAAATGCTTAAGAAAAAGTGCAGAATGTGTTAAGAGGTTTCTTTGATATCTAAACTTGTTGAGACCCTGAAGAATTGGGTTCGGTAAGGTTTCCAGTATGTGCTGGAACACTTGCCAGCTACTCTAGAAATTGTTATTTCTCTAAATATCATGCCATGACCTAAATATCATTCTAAGTCTTTCTCTGCTTGATTTCTTTATTATGTGACAGGGAAATCCACGGATTGGTTGTTTGAGAAAGATTGTTTTGCTTGATCAGGTTTGATTTGATACGTTCTTTGTTTTGTTCAGTATACCTTTGTCATGGTGCTGCACTAAAAAAAGTGTCAGATCAGCCCTCCGTAGCCTGTGCTTTTGTTGTACAGCATGCTTATCGTGTTTCCTCTAATTTTATCGTCATGAAATAATCTTTAAGTCTTTTAAGTCACTCTTTTTGAGGGAGTAGTGGTATCAGTCTATAATTAATCTTATAACCCCTCCCTGAACCCCCTTCAGCTCTTTAATAAATGGATTTAGCAATTTGGATTAAGCATAAAGCAGACTAATTCTGTAACTAGAAATGGATTTTAAACTTGTACTTTAATGTTTTGCTGAACTTTGGCCTAAATGAATACATTGGTTAAATCAGAAGTGTTTCTTAATTAGTATGCAGACACTGGTGAATGAATGTTATTAATTTCTTATTGGCTGTTTTTAGATTAAGTTAATAAAATTACTGAGCATTTCATAAAGGACTATTTTTAATATTTTTACTCTTGTGCACTGCCATCTAAGTATGTGAGAGTTGTTGCTGATCTTAAGTTTTCTTCTGCTCCTTAGTGGATCAACGCTATATTTCAGAAACAAACTTGCGTTTAGCATAGGACCCAAATCATACAGTGCTAAATTCTGGCATATAAAGAGTTCGAGAAAATAAATCCTCCACTTATCAAAGGCTATAAAAGAAACCTTGTCTGACCTTTAACTGTAATGTCATAGTCATGACTATATAGCATAGAACACCATATAGGATTTCAGGTGAAATAACTTAATTTATGTTAAAACAGTTTAGGACATTGGAACAAATCTGTTCCCTTTGGTTCCAACAAGCCGCATGCTGTAGCAGCTTTGTTAGCCTTCCAATATATGTAAGGCACACCACGGTTTAAATCTTTGCAGTGGATAGGTACACATACACAAACAATAAAATGATTGTATGAATTAGGTGAAAAAAGTTTTATAATGTGGATTTGTTAGGATTACCTTCTTTCAAGGCCTGAGCTGCCTGTGCAGTGGGAAATGTAATACGGTTTGGCTGGTGGGTCTACTTCTCTCCCCCGCTCCCTCCCCTTTTTGCTTCAGTTCCCAGCCTGAAACCTGAAGCTTTCCCAAATCCACGTCCAATCCACAGGGATAAGTTGCTGGGAGTTGGTTAGCCTTCCACTGAAACGTGGCTGGTCTGGGGCACCGACATCTGTGGCCGTGACCTTCCTGTGAACCCTCTAACAAGTCTATTGCCATTTTTCTGCATTTCATTCAATATACGTGGCAAAGATTCATTAATTGCATTTGCTGGGCTATGCTACCTTTAAAACATTACTTTTACAATGTCCTTTCCCCTCATCTGCTTTTTTTTCCCCCTTTTCTGCAGTATCTGGAGACTATCAAACTGATAGTTGCAAACTGAGTATGAGCTTTTGAAGTCCAGACATTTGGAATATTGCTTGGCTTTAATGGTGAGAATAAGTATGTTATTGAGAGATACTAAAGACAACTGGAGCCCTAATGACGTCAGGCCTGAAAAAATGATTATTCTATCAGTAGAACATTTAATTTCCAAAAATTAAATTATGCATCGCTTCCAGATTTGTAATAAAATAATTAGTGCCTGCACTTTCTCATTATTGACTGGTTTGCTCCAATTTCGTATATGAAAGGGGCTTTGTCGTTTAGTGAGGAGTCATATTATAGTCAAGTTTTACACATTTTATTGTCTCGACTTCAGCTCCAAGAATTACATGTCTACTTGGGAAATGAATTCACAGCACCACAGAGGCTGGCAAGCTTCCAGATTTTAATTGCTTACCAGTGAGGTTCAGGGCAGACTGTTCTTCCTAGGATGGGAAAACAAAAAAGAAACAAACCTCAGTTGTGCTAAAGAAAATCACCTTCTTGAAAAGAGTATTCACTGATATGTGAAACAAAGAACTTCATCGTAGTTATCATTGCATAGTGGGCTCTCTGGCTCAATTAGCAAAATTGGGGAACTAAGCAAAGTTGGAGCTATTATGGTATTTAGCCAGGTCTTATGGCTTTTTGTAACTAACTTCTTTTAGGCAGACTGAGGTAGCTGATGGGAAAAAAGGGACTTAAGGTCAAAATATATAAGCAAAGTTGAGAGGAAAGATGGTCTAAAAAGCTCTGTAGTAGCAAACCAGAGAAGTAGCCCAGAACACGTCGTCTGTAACGTAAAGGTATGGTGCAAGGAGGTCAAGTGATGAGATCCTGTTACTGAAAGCCAAGAAATCTGGCTTTTGACCTGTGGCTCCTGTCATGCCTTGTTTCTGGTGTGCTCTGTCTGCAAAGAGGGGATATTTTTCCACCATTTGCCTGAAGTTCTCTTAATCTCTCTCTCTAAAAGAAATATTTTCCTTTGTGTAACTTCATATAATTGTTTTCATGTCTTCATCTTGTAGTGTGCAACCATCATGATACCAAAAAAGTAGTGAGAATAACGGAGAGTAAAGGAATGGTGAAGGGTGAAGTGAAATAGTAACTGTACGTGTGAGACGTTCTTTGCAATTTATTGCCATCAAGCTCTCTAGAAGGCATGCTATTGATTTGATATACCTTTAAAAGGGATCATTGGTGCTTTGAGGAGGATGATGTTGTGTTTCACCTTCTGACACTACTGCAACAGCTACGTAAGACTGCAAAAGGGAGCAAAAGGGAAAGAGGATAGTGTTGAACAGGCTCAACTCTAAGCTCTTGTAGAAAGAGTGACGCCTCAAAGTGAAGCAGTTAATAGGTGATAAAAGAGTGAATTTTATGTTTGCTACAAAAGTGGGTGGAGAACAGGTGGACCTCTGCTAGGAAGGATCCTTATTGCACTGTGCATGAATAGATGGAAAGTAACATGCTTGAATTTGGATATGAGCAGCTTGGAATTTTGTGGAGGAGGTGAGACGCGGTAATTGACAGCTGTAGGTGAGCCTGGCAGCTGGAAGGGTGGCTGGATTGGTGTGTGGGGGTCTCTGTTCCAGGACTTGTTTACTTGGAGCGTGGACAGCCTGACATCTGGTTGTCTTCTAATGAAACTCAGAGTCTCAACTTCTTTGCCTCTCCTGAGCTTTCCTTTCATACCTGTTAATTGGCTTATACTAACACTTGAGCAATCCCTGTATTTTTCATTTTTCTTTTCATCACCAGCCCGGTAAATGACAGGAAAGAGATCAGTATGGTTTAGCCGAGGGAAAAATATTTCCACGCAGTGTAACATGGGCACTAAAATATATTCACCAAACAAGGGGAAACATACTGCTTACATGACTTAAGATCTCTTTATCTGTCAACAATTATGTGCTCCAATAGGTACTGTTTAATCTCAAGATACTAATAGTACGCGTGCAAAACCCAGCTCTAGTTAGATTTGTCAGATCCAAAACTTTATAAGCCTTGCTATTCATTCACTAATGTTCACACTCACCGACGTTCAAGCTCGTTAAATGTAACACTCATTAAAAATATATAATCCCCATTAATCATTTGAGTTATCCATCACTAAATCAGATTAACAGATCACCATACAATTTTACATTCTTTTTACAACTTAATGGAAATGATCCATTATTCAAATACTGAGCATTGCCCATCTGCACTCTTTTTTATTTTTTTTCTCCTGTTGAGTCACCAATTAATGAGTGACAAAAAGAGTAATGCTGACAAGTGTATTTGGAGATCTTCAAATGTTGTTGCCAAGACCCCTTGTAGGGTTTGGTCAGCCTTCTGAGTCACTCCACTGCGCTTCTGGCTTCTTGTGCATCCCCAGGTGGGGTACTCTTAGTTTGGCAATGTCTCTGAAAGATGGGATCTCTGTGATTGGATTAATGGATTTCCTTATTATGTCTGATGACTTTTCGTATTTCTCATTTTAATCCATTTTTTAAAAATGGCCTTATGTCTTGGTAGCTTCTTTTCCATGAGAGGAGGTCTGTTTCAATCAAAACACTTCATTAGAGGCATTTTTTTGGTAAATATCTCATTCTTTTTGCCAATATTGCCATATAAATACTACGTAGCATTGTCACATATTTTAAATTTCTGTGTATCTGGGATAGGCAGGACACTGTATGTGTTTCTATTCCAGTTTATGATTTCTGAGCACACTAAGGAGGCAAAAGACAATATGATGTCATATTTAACTTCAGTATTAATCACAACAATAGCTAACTATAAGCATATCCCTCACTGATTTGTTTCATCGAGGTTTAACTCAAGCAAAACTGTCACTCTAAGAGATTTCTCCCTCAGGATTTCTCCACCTGTCTCTGTTATTAATTCTAATTATTTTTGTCTTGAACAACATCTCCAGAGGAGGTGGGTGCTGAAAACCAGTGTGTAGCAGTCAGTCCTTAGAGGACAGTCTCCATCCCCCAGACCTGTCACCATGGGGCTTGGGAAAAGGGTCCAAATCCTTCTGAAAGTGTTTGCAGCTTCTCAGCTGCTATCAATGCTAAACGATGCAATTGTAGGAGAAACGCTTGGCAATCTGTTCTATTCATAGCCTGCAGTGCACTAGAAGATATACCGGGTGCTTCAATTCCTGGACAGTTCATGTCACTCAGTGTGCAGGGATGAGCAATACTAACCAGACTTAAGAGTTTCACAAGAAATGCTATGGGAGAGGGCTGATAAAGGAGTGAGGGAGAGGTAACTCTGGGTCCGTTCATTGCAAAAAACACTACTTTGCAGTACCTGTGAGGACTTGTACAGCTCATGATGAATTTTCTCTCTCTCTGTAGTGTGTTTTTTTGTGTGTGTGTAATTCCTTTGGCCAAGGACTGCCAGGTTGTACACATAACATGTTCTTTTAAAAATACCATTTAGTAAATCCAGCATGTTCTCTTTCATTCTTTTGTCCTCCTTTATGCTTCATTTTGCCCCCACACTTCCTTCTATTTATACTTACTGAAGAGCTGATTGTCAAGGCTACTGTCGGTAGGGTTGCTGGGCAGGTGATGAGCTGGGGGAACAGCGGGGACATCTTTAGCTTCTGGCGTTCCCTCGCTCAGCCAATGCCCTGGAGCTCTCCCAGAAGCGGTGTGGTGCCCTCCTGAACCTGCTTCCTGCTGGGTTGATGGTCTCAATTGGCTGTGCATGGAGCCAGGTCTTCAGTTTTTTGAACCTTCTCTTTTCCTCCTGGTTTTCTGTTTTCTTTCTATCTATTTTCTATGTCTGCCTTCTGCCTTCCCTCCTGAGCTGCCTCCCAAGAGCTGCTGTTAAGGGGAGCGGGTGCAAGCCGGGCTTGCCAGCTCTGAAAGGTTTCCACAGAGGAACCTTGTAGGAGGCCGAAAGGTGAGAATTGTTTCCTTTTTCCTCAGTAAACACTTGAAAAAAACAGCTTTGACAATGAAATAAACCTTCAGAAGTGATACTAGAAGTAAAAGTGAAAATTTTCCACAGTGTGGAAAATGTATCAGGCAATGTGTGTTTTAATTACAGTTAAGGAAAGCAAACAAAGAAACCTGTGAAGTCCACAGTTTTTTGATTCAATAATAGTAGCTTTGTGAATTGCTGAGAGAGGAGTGTTGCCGTGCTGGGAAATCATCAGATTCCCCCATGCATGCCCTATATCTGTAAGGCAAAACCAACTCCACTTTATGCATTTATCTAAAGCTTGCTTGCTGCTTCTGTAAGCTGCTTCACAAACTGAGAGTGGATCTGAGTTATTGATAACTCAAAAGGGACGCACTTTAATAACAAAAAGAACAGTAGCTCCTATATCAATATCTTAAACATTAAGCAAACACATCCTTTCCTTATCATGCATTTAGCAGCAGATTTTTTCTATGTAGGTCCAGTGATGCAGTGAGTTGTGTTTGTTCACATGTTGTGCAACAACATTTGATTTCACCTGCATGTTTCCAGCTCAGGAAAAACTAATCAGATAACCTGTCCAGATAGGATTTGAGCTTTGTCCTATAGCTAAAACATGATGAGCCAATTTGTACTGACCTTTCGAAGTGTTTAGACAGGCTCTTACATGATGAATGTTTTCTTCTGACGTTTAGTGGTTTGCTAAGATTACTATTTGCATTTCCTATTCTCGTCTCCCTGCCTGCTCAGCCTTCGTATTTCCTACCCAAATACATCTTTTCTGTATGTCCTTGTGTCTTTTTCTATGTCTTTTTTCCCTGTCCTTTCTAATTTGAATTCCTTTGTTCTCTTTCAGCATCAAATATCCTCACCTGCATCCTTACCCTGACTCTGTAAAGCCTTTCAGGAGCTGTCCTGCTCAAAGATCCCCTAATGTCAGAAATGAAACAAAACAAAAGAAGAAAGAGCCCAACTTAATGATAAATGCATCTTTCTGAGTTTCAGTATTTAGCCTGTGTTGTGTTGATGGGGCTGTTTGCTTTGTTCATACAGTAGAGGCACTTCCTTGGAGAACTTACAGACCGAAAAGCACCACTGGAGAAAGCAATCGGTTAAAGAGGTTACCACGTACAAGCACAGTATGTTGGACAAAAAAAGCCCCTACTAGAAAGGGAAGATTTTTTTTTTATAGTATAGATGGCAGTCGCGGGTCTTTAGGAGGGACGCGAGCAATGAGAAATCTGTAGAGGAATCATTTGCTTAAGAGAGCTTCTCATGTGTAAGGTGCATGGGAAGGAGGGGAGGGAAGTCACGTTGTCGGTGGAGGAGGGAGGCAGGGCAGCAACTTCATGAAAGAACAGGATGGTTTCCTGGACTTTCTGCTCCAAGTTCAATGGAGCTTCAAACTGGAACGAAGAATTTTGGATGACAGTCTGGCCTTTTCAAAAGATGAAGGGGTTTGTATCCTCCTTAAATATTTAAAGAACACGGGGAGCACTTTGAAAAGACTAAAGCATTGAACTAGGCAATTAAAAGAGAGACGATTCTGCTGAGACCTTGTTTTTGAAGATGTAGTAGAGAGATAAAAAAGCAGGCTGGTCCAAATGCTTAGTACACAGAAGACAGCAAATAGTAATTGCTTAAGCAAATGTGCATTGTTAAAAAAAAAAAAAAGTGGCAATGCAAAAAAGGTCAGTGTTCCCAATTTGCCGTTGAGAACCTGAGTACAGTTGTGCATGTTTGCATTAGAAATCCGTGCACTTGCATGGCTGTTGGTAATACCCCTCTGTACTGCTGAAATGAGGAGCTTTCCAGCGTTGTTCTACTTGGATAAAATTATTTCATTCAGCCTCTGCCCATCCTGTCATTGAGAACTGATGGGATATTGCAAGATTTATTGTGCTCTGTAGATTTTTGAAAACTCACAGATTTTTCATGGCTGAAGATCTCTCCAAAGGAGTTAATTGTAAGATTTATCAATCATCAACAAACTCCACATCCCCACCCCCTCAGCCCTGCTACCACAAGGATTTTTGTCCTGAATTAGGAGATAGCTAGTGGTACCTGTAATGTGCTTCAGAGATGCATAAATGGGAAAGGCATAGGTCATTCGGTAGTGGGTATTCACGATTGAAAGAATCCGAGGAAAATAATTGGCTTCAGAAGACTTTTGATTTGTGATTAATTATTCACAGCACAATTTCTCTAGCCCGTCTTGGTCTTACACTTTAATCTCTTCAATTTGTCTGGCCTTCATTGGTTTTATTTGTAAGTTCGTTAAAATTAATCTTTCTGAAAAAGAAGTCGGTATATAATCTTGCTTGTGCAATGAATGTGGCCTTTTTGCTTTGTTACATGCATCTATATCTGGGGGAGCAGCATATGAAAGGGTAGTCATGTGGATTAGATGAATGTGCAATCAGTTGTCTCCAAATGTAATACGTTACACAGCTTCCCTTCTACAAGACAATGGAGCATCTGCATGGACACGTTCCGCACAGCAGCACTGCCTTCGTATAGCTGTACATTTTTTGAAAAAGATAAAAAAGCACTAAAGCACTACTGTGAATAGCTACAAATTATTTGTAAGTGGTCTGCAAGTGCAAAGCTGGGGTAGGCTTTAGGTACTGTATTTGTTTTCTTGGTCCTCATTACATCGCATGCTGGTATCTTAGGGCCGGGGTTGCACAGGCATTTTAATGATCGGAAATTCCTCTGGCACAGAAAGGGGCAGCTCGTTTCCCTCCCCCTCCCCAGCTGCAGGCCACTTGTACCCGCAGCGTCCCCTGTGCGGGTGCTCGTGTTCGTGCAGCTGCGGGACGAGCAGGGTAGAGCCTGGGGCTGGCCAACGATGGCTTTGGGAAGGGGAGCAGTTTGCAGCTGGATTTTTTTGCAGCTGTTTCTTGCTGTAGCTCACTTCTCTTGCCGGGGGGTTTGGTACAAAGAGGGGAGCAGTGGCCTGTGGCAGGGAAGTAGGGCTGCGGGCAGCCTGCGTGTCTGCTTCTGAAAGCATCAGCAAGCGGTACTTTATTTAGAGAAGTAGGATAGCACTGCAGTTTGTCAAAGTCAGCTGAAAGGATGGATAACATAGGATGTTGAGGACAGTATTAGTGTCGAATTTAGGTACTAATCAAGATTGATGCATGGTTTGCTAGAGTGGTATTTTAGTATATTGGTTGACAGAAAAAAGTGAAATACTGCTTTGGCATTTTTGATATTCTCATTCCTACATCTCCTCTGGTGTATTTGACTGGAAAGTGGCATAGGATCCCCTCTGATTTGGGACTCTGTTTTGTAGCTATTTGCTTGAGTTTCATATGTCTTCTTTTGATCTCTTTAGAAGTATTTCGTTATTCATCAGCAGACACATTCTTGATCAGGTACCAGTGTTTCATCTGAGCCTTTTTCAAAATTATAATGATGCTCTGCTAGTTCATATTCCAGGAGGAGTAAGTATCACCTTGTTTTAGTTGCTATTAAATTATTACTTTGTTTTTGTCCTCTGTATAGTTTTTAAACATGCTTTATGGCTCAGCTGAATATAGTTGAATTTGCTTAGCCCTTTTTTGTGAACAAAATAATAAGCCTGAATTAATATTTCTTAATTAGCAGTCCCTAGTCTTTGCTGATAAAAGTCACTTTGAAAATGAATCCAACCAAGGTTGCTATAGTGCTAGAGATAGTCATTAGGTATTACTGTCTATAAGTGTTCCAGATGTTCCCTCGGGTTTTAGTGCTGATACTTGGAATGACTAGCAGTGGATGGGGAGGAGTTTGGGGTGTAAGTCCTCAAAACAGCAGATCTGCAATTTTGCAGTTGGCCAATATCGAGCAGAAGCCAGGGAAAGTAGAGTGGAAGTGTGTAACCAGCGTGAAAGGAGATACAGCACACTGGTGGTCACGCTGTTGTTTAGGCACTCTGCCGCCAGCTGAATTGAGGATCAGTTTGCTTTCTTCTTGTGTTTCAAATCTTTACTTGGTGTGAAGGAAGAAGGGAAAACATAATGCTTTCAGGGTCCTGTGGTAGTGAACCTCGCTGCAGAGAGCCCTGCTTTACCCCATGGCACATCTAAGTAGAGCGTTTCAGAATTGCCCAAAGACTGACTTTTGGTCTCAGGTCCTAAAATCTGAAAGTGGTGGTGAAAGCCTCACCACTCTGCGGCGATGAAACATCTCACAGAGGAAAGGGGACGTTTAGCAGATGAAAGAAAGAAGTTGGAACTGTCTTGAGAGCTTCTGATGGTCAGGTGGGTCTGGATAGGGGACAAGTGAGGAATCAGGAGGTAATATGGGCAGTATGAGAGGTTTACTTGCAAAATGCAAGACAGTGCTGCGCTGTGCGGTCAGCTTGCTTGTTCCTCTCTCCTGGGAATTTTAAAAGTGGTTTACCGAGACCAGGCGGCCAAGCCTGAGGTGAAGTGAATTCAGGCCAGTAACCTTCCTTTTGGGTGAAACTTAAAGGATCTGGGAGAGAACCATCTAATTATCCAATAGACAGGTGCCAGCCAGTACCAAATGGCTATACTGAAAGCAAACAGTGCATAGCAACGGGTTTTGTGGAGGGTCAGCATGATTTAAAATGCCTACAAAAAAGGAAGTGGGTGTTTACATGCAGTCACATGTTTATCTATGTTATCTGAGGCTTTGATGATCTTATAGGGTCTTCTCTCATGAGATACAAACACTACCTAATAAGAATTTGAAATACCCCTTTTTCTTGTCAAGGATAAGTGTCATTTAAATCTGAGCTGAGATTTGAGACTTCTTCCCAGAAGAGTTGTTCGTTAATTTTTTGCTGATAAATAACACTTGGAGCTTTACATGTAGGATGTAGTACATAGTTTTCTCTTTTTCCCAGTGTTAATATTAAAGTCGGTAGCATTTGGGGACACACACACACACACGGATGGACACACACCACTTAAACCCTCTTGAATTAGCGCAGTATCTATCTCAATATTAATTTATTGGGAATTACAGATACCAGCAAAATAATACAGGACCACAGATCAGTCCTAACTTCTTTTTAATTTTGGAGTTTGATTTGATAAGATGAGGTACCTGGTGACTGCTGAAATACTGACTGTATCTGGAATGTCGGCAGATTTTTCCTGGTATTCTGCTCTAACAGGAGCAGAATCTGACTTTTCAGATGTTTGCCTTAACTCTTAATTTTTAGTTTTCAGAAGCTTTGCTGAACTTGAGATTCAGAAAAGAGATGTGATATTATTAGGCAATGAATTATTTTGTTACAAAATATTGTTATTAGCTCAGCCATTTGCATATTAGCAATGTAGAGTTAAGCGAATATTTAACTTCAACCATACTTCCTTTGCCAGTTTCTTTCATGGGCAAAATTTTCAGCTGGTATATTCAGAATTTCACAAATTTAAGTAATGGCAGGGGTTTTAATTTTTGTGTTGCTTGCATGGATATATTTCAGAGTAGAGATAGCTTCAGAAATCGTCAGTATCCTGTGTCTAGAGAGTTAAACCTGCTTCGTGTGTGAATTTGTTAGCAGCATTTTCTTATGATGGCATATTTGAAACAATTGACTACTGGAAATCCTTGACTAGCCATACATTACTTTTCCTCGCAGAAATTCTCACACTTCGGCCTTCAGGTAGTGGGTGGTAGAAGTTACTCTTCTGGTCACTGGCTTTGTCTTGGGTCACTGAATTTCTCTCACCACAAACACATTGCGTGTGAATCGCTACTCACCATGTGTCCCAACCGATCTAGCCAATATCGTCTCCTTTTTCCAAATGGGCTGAAATTGGGCAGTCAAATGGAAACTCCTATTCACAGTTTGTGATGAAAAAACTAATGAAATGCTCCATTAATCATTTAGTTTGACCTTCATTCCCACTGTAATGAAGACTGAGAGGCAACATTAGCCCATCTGAAAGGTTTAAGCATTTGGGATTGATCTTGAATGGGTAAGGCCATCAGTGATATGATACAGGATTACTAAATGCTTAAATAAATAAGTCATGTCTTATAGCTGTGTTAACGTAACAATCAGTCATACATAGTACTTCTAGGTACTGTATTTAAATTTCATTATTGAAACGCCTCTCACTGCTGGGACTTTTGTCTGTTTGCTGAGAAACTTGGGAAAGCTGCTTATTTTGGCTGTCCAGTATTTTATTGCACTACTTATAATACTATGAATGTTAAAAATGCTAAGTGAGGGAGGAATTATTTTTTTTAATACCTGCAAAATAAAAATACTGCTGCTTTGTGCAGTTTCATCAGTTGGTGTCGGCAGCATTCTTCTCTTTGTGCCAGACGATCCTGGATCCAAATCCCTCTTAGAGACACGGACATCAGTTGTCTCAACATCTTGACGTGGTGTCTGGTGTTTTGTGTGAGGCGTTAAGCCATATCCATAGTTGAAATGCAAATTCTGAAATTACAGGCACGATATATGAAAAATTTAGAGGAATTTAGGATACAGTGTAATTTATATTTTTCTTTTGTAATACTTCTTTCACAACCTTTATAATTAGGATGAAGCCTCTATGGAAACAAGCATTGGTATTCAAAGGGCTTTCCATTATAAGTGTCTCCATTAAGTAAATAGATGTAGGAGTCATAGAAAAGCAATTTGTTGTTTAGCTGTATAAAACAGCTGTGATTTGTGCTTATTGAATTTTAAAACAGCACAAAAAGTTAGAGAAGAATTTCAGAAATCACTATGCAGTTCTTGTTCACTGTTACAAAAAGTTGAGTGATGCATACAAATAGCACTAATTAATTTTTCAGTAGGAAACCAACACTTCATGCATACTGATTCTTCCAACACTGGCATGAAATTGGTTACACTATTGCTGTACTGGGAGCAAGAGGCATTGCTGCAGGGAATGATGATGTGTGTAGAAAGGTGTTATGCAATCAGCACTTCTTGGATCTGCAGTCTCATTGACTGAAAGCATTAAAAATGGGAAAATGTATCATTCTGCTCTTACCTGTTACTTTGAAAATGTATGAAATTGAAATGCAATTTTCTGATTTTTTTACTTTAGGTAAATTAGGCTATGATCAGTCTGTAACAAATGGAAGGATTACTGTGGTGCTGGAGTCAGGGTTGACGGCAAGCTCAAGGCAATGGCAGTCTTTAAATGAGCTGAACTTGTTGCTTGTCAAATGATGTTTGTCAGTAGAGCAGGTTTAATGTGAGATTTTAAATAACAATAAGACTTCGTGGTTTTGTAGAATTCTGTTTAAAGATCTGTAGTGTTCCTTTTTTCCTATGAATGAATGAAAGCTCAGAAAACTTTTTTTTTCCTTTTATCAGGCTGCAATACTCAAGATAATAAGCCTTTAAAAACTCTAAGAGGTAGTTAAAGGCTGCAGCTGTTAATATTACTTCTTTGCATTTAACTTTTTTCAAATGCAGTGGAAAGCAGAAAAGTATATGAAATTCCTGTATAGCAGGAAGCTGAATTGATCATTCTGACGATAAGGAGAGTAAATTTTTGGAGATGTTTTTACAACAGAAAAATGTGTTAAAATAATAAATAAGTCACGATAGGTAGAACTTCAAGTCATTGAGGCAGTGCCTCTGTTCATCCACTATGGACTTAGCTCGTTAAGTACTTTTCACCTTTAGATGACGAAGCATGAGAAGGTGGAAAAGCACAGTTACTGCCAGAGGATAAAGCATAAAAATGTTGGTACTGGGCTTCTCACAATCAATGTCACTTTGCACTTCCGTTTGATATGGCTCTACGTACTTTTTCTGGGACAAAAGTACAGCCTGAAGAATTAGCAGTTGATGAGGTTCATGCCTTGCAACAAAGAAAATCTTTCTGTAGCTCTTGGATTGAACTAGCTTGGAACTAATTTAGAGTGGGCACGTTTGTGACTTTGTCAGTTGACCAAATTATGGTTTTGCCTTTGCAGAATGTCTGAATTACAGTCCATGGCTTCACTGCAGCCTCTGGGATGATTTGTGCAGACCCGAAACAATTGGAAAGTCTTTTTCTTCCCTTGCCCTTGTCAGAGTGCTGACTCTTCACGCTGCTGCTGTAATCTCATGTTTCCCGAGAACAGGGTGACTGGCTATTGATATATACCACAGCAGACATTTGGCTTAAAGACTTGAGGATGTCGAACAGTCCAACCACAGAATGGAACAACAGAATTGTGAAATTTTGGGAGTCAGTGAAATAATTGCTATCGGTTTCACTGGATGCAAGCTCAGGTCTTCTTTAGAAAGTTCCCCTGTTGCTTAATTGGCTGTTATGGAATGGTTTGGAATATTTCAGAAATTTCTTTTGTAATTCTCTCTGGCAATAGCAATTCATCTTGCCAGGCAAAGGGCTCATAAGCTGATGTATCAGGACCATTCTTAAGTACCGGCATACATTGCTGTTGCGAAGCTCTGGGAGCAGCAGGGAATTTTATTTCACGACTCCAGCGCTCTAATGCATAGCCAGGGCCTTTTTAATAGGGCAAGACCTTTCCCCAACTGCAAAATTTGAGCCAAACTGAGAATTAGCTAAGTGTTTCTAATGATTTTTCAGCACTACCTACTTTGTAACAAAACACCTAATTAACAGACTTAACTGTATAATATTACATTTCTTGATCTGGTCTATCAAATTTTGGGTGCATTAAATGATTAAATAACTCATTCATTCTTTATGCTACTCAGAATGCAAACTGCTCTGTGGTGGTGGGGACGAGTTTCTCCTGATGTAGAGTTCGGTGGGAAGAATGAGGTTCAAGTCCTGTTCTTTGAATAAACAACAGAACATTGTTGTTGCTTTTTAATTGGACTTTGTTAATATTAGAATGATACAAACTGATGGTAGCACAATTTCTATCTGAAAGAGGAAAGGAAGGCATGCTGGACAACCTAAACAACAATTTATTGTCAAATGGTAAGGATGGGGTAACACTGTTGAAAGAGATATTTTACTGTTAATGTTAAAGCATTAATAGAGGTATTGAACTTGCAGTAAAAAGTTGTCTGAAGAATTCAAATCTGTTTTGTAAATACAATTTTATTTGCATCCCAAAGCTTTTGATGAAAGTAATTATTATAGTCAAGTAAACCAGGGTACAGTTTGTAACAGAGAAGAGGATATTGTCACCTCTCACTAGATCCTAGACCTATAGGGAAAGCATGTAGAACAAAAGATTTCTTATGAACAAAGTGAATCTGTAGCGTAGTGGTTTGCTCCTGTCCCTGTCTGAGCTGTATTACTAGTTTTATGCCCTAGTAAATTTTCTGATACTATGTTTTAAACGCCTATATGAGATCCCATAGTTGCCTGACAGCCTCTTCTATATGTTGTACAGACAAGTCTTCGTATAGAATGAATTCCTCTAATGCCTTTGTGGCCAGCTTCCCCCTCCTTTCACAACATGTCTCCTTTTATTGAGTATGACAGTGATTCGGACTGTCTGATCTCTTCCTTTTGGACTTTTATCACTTAGATTCTTCTCCCCGGTGTCTTGTGGCAGATGATTACTAAGGTTATTTTTCTTTCATGTTTGGGGGTTTTTTTGGGTTTTTTTTTTTTTTT